>JAKZAN010000059.1:0-259676 GCA_023053545.1 Lepidurus packardi
GAATTGATTAAATCCGTAAGGAGTTAATTAAGTCCGTAAGGAATATGTTCAGTCCGTAAGGAATTTGTTCAGTCCGTAAGGAACTAATTCAGTCCGTAATGAATTAATTCAGTCCGTAAAGAATTAATTCAGTCCGTAAGGAAATTATTAAGTCCGTAAGGAATTTGTTCAGTCCGTAAGGAATTAATCAAGTCCGTAAGGAATTTGCTCAGTTCGTAAGGAATTAATTAAGTCCGTAAGGAATTAATTAAATCCGTAAGGAATTAATTCAGTCCGTAAGGAATTAATTCAGTAAGAAAGGAATTCAATCAATCCTAAAGAATTAATTCAGTCCGTAAGGAATAAATTAAGTCCGTAAGGAATTTATTAAGTCCGTAAGGTATTAATTAAGTCCGTAAGGAATTTGTTCAGTCCGTAAGGAATTAATTAAGTCCGTAAGGAATTAATTCAGTCCATAAGGAATTAATTCAGTAAGAAAGGAATTCAATCAATCCAAAAGAATTAATTCAGTCCGTAAGGAATTTATCAAGTCGGTAAGGAATTAATTAAGTCCGTAAGGAATTTGTTCAGTCCGTAAGGAATTAATTAAGTCCGTAAGGAATTAATTAAGTCCGTAAGGAATTAGTTCAGTCCGTAAGGAATTAATTCAGTCCGTAAAGTATTAATTAAGTCCGTAAGGAATTAATTAAGTCCGTAAGGGAATTAATTAAATCCGTAAGGAATTAATTCAATAAGTAAGGAATTAATTCAGTAAGAAAGGAATTCAATCAATCCGAAAGAATTAGTTCAGTCCGTAAGGAATTAATTAAGTCCGTAAGGAATTTATTAAGTCCGTAAGGAATTTATTAAGTCCGTAATTAATTTTTTCAGTCCGTAAAGAATTAATTAAAACCATAAGGAATTAATTAAGTCCGTAATGAATTAATTCAGTCCGTAAGGAATTAATTAAGTCCGTAAAGAATTAATTAAGTCCGTAAGGTGTTAATTAAGTCCGTAAGGAATATGTTCAGTCCGTAAGGAATTTGTTCAGTCCGTAAGGAATTAATTCAGTCCGTAATGAATTAATTCAGTCCGTAAAGAATTAATTCAGTCCGTAAGGAATTTATTAAGTCCGTAAGGAATTTGTTCAGTCCGTAAGGAATTAATTAAGTCCGTAAGGAATTTGTTCAGTCCGTAAGGAATTAATTAAGTCCGTAAGGAATTAATTAAATCCGTAAGGAATTAATTCAGTCCGTAAGGAATTAATTCAGTAAGAAAGGAATTCAATCAATCCTAAAGAATTAATTCAGTCCGTAAGGAATTAATTAAGTCCGTAAGGAATTTATTAAGTCCGTAAGGTATTAATTAAGTCCGTAAGGAATTTGTTCAGTCCGTAAGGAATTAATTAAGTCCGTAAGGAATTAATTAAGTCCGTAAGGAATTAATAAAGTCCGTAAGGAATTAATTAAGTCCGTAAAGTATTAATTAAGTCCGTAAGGAATTAATTAAGTCTGTAAGGAATTAATTCAGTAAGAAAGGAATTCAATCAATCCAAAAGAATTAATTCAGTCCGTAAGGAATTTATCAAGTCGGTAAGGAATTAATTAAGTCCGTAAGGAATTTGTTCAGTCCGTAAGGAATTAATTAAGTCCGTAAGGAATTAATTAAATCCGTAAGGAATTAATTCAGTCCATAAGGATGTAATTCAGTAAGAAAGGAATTCAATCAATCCAAAAGAATTAATTCAGTCCGTAAGGAATTAATTAAGTCCGTAAGGAATTTATCATGTCCGTAAGGAATTAATTAAGTCCGTAAGGAATTAATTAAGTCCGTAAGGAATTTGTTCAGTCCCGTCAGGAATTTATTAAGTCCGTAAGGAATTAGTTAAGTCCGTAAGGAATTTATTAAGTCCGTAAGGAATTAGTTAAGTCCGAAAGGAATTTGTTCAGTCCGTAAGGAATTAATTAAGTCCGTAAAGAATTAATTAAGTCCGTAAGGAATTAGTTCAGTCCGTAAGGAATTAATTCAATCCGTAAAGTATTAATTAAGTCCGTAAGGAATTAATTAAGTCCGTAAGGAATTAATTAAATCCGTAAGGAATTAATTCAATCCGTAAGGAATTAATTCAGTAAGAAAGGAATTCAATCAATCCTAAAGAATTAGTTCAGTCCGTAATGAATTAATTAAGTCCGTAAGGAATTTCTTAAGTCCGTAAGGAATTTTTTCAGTCCGTAAAGAATTAATTAAGTCCATAAGGAATTAATTAAGTCCGTAAAGAATTAATTCAGTCCGTAAGGAATTAATTAAGTCCGTAAAGAATTGATTAAATCCGTAAGGAGTTAATTAAGTCCGTAAGGAATATGTTCAGTCCGTAAGGAATTTGTTCAGTCCGTAAGGAATTAATTCAGTCCGTAATGAATTAATTCAGTCCGTAAAGAATTAATTCAGTCCGTAAGGAATTTATTAAGTCCGTAAGGAATTTGTTCAGTCCGTAAGGAATTAATTAAGTCCGTAAGGAATTTGTTCAGTCCGTAAGGAATTAATTAAGTCCGAAAGGAATTTGCTCAGTTCGTAAGGAATTAATTAAGTCCGTAAGGAATTAATTAAGTCCGTAAGGAATTAATTAAATCCGTAAGGAATTAATTCAGTCCGTAAGGAATTAATTCAGTAAGAAAGGAATTCAATCAATCCTAAAGAATTAATTCAGTCCGTAAGGAATTAATTAAGTCCGTAAGGAATTTATTAAGTCCGTAAGGTATTAAATAAGTCCGTAAGGAATTTGTTCAGTCCGTAAGGAATTAAATAAGTCCGTAAGGATTTAATTAAGTCCGTAAAGAATTAATTCAGTCCGTAAGGAATTAATTAAGTCCGTAAAGAATTGATTAAATTCGTAAGGAGTTAATTAAGTCCGTAAGGAATATGTTCAGTCCGTAAGGAATTTGTTCAGTCCGTAAGGAACTAATTCAGTCCGTAATGAATTAATTCAGTCCGTAAAGAATTAATTAAGTCCGTAAGGAATTTATTAAGTCCGTAATTAATTTTTTCAGTCCGTAAAGAATTAATTAAAACCATAAGGAATTAATTAAGTCCGTAATGAATTAATTCAGTCCGTAAGGAATTAATTAAGTCCGTAAAGAATTAATTAAGTCCGTAAGGAGTTAATTAAGTCCGTAAGGAATATGTTCAGTCCGTAAGGAATTTGTTCAGTCCGTAAGGAATTAATTCAGTCCGTAATGAATTAATTCAGTCCGTAAAGAATTAATTCAGTCCGTAAGGAATTTATTAAGTCCGTAAGGAATTTGTTCAGTCCGTAAGGAATTAATTAAGTCCGTAAGGAATTTGTTCAGTCCGTAAGGAATTAATTAAGTCCGTAAGGAATTAATTAAATCCGTAAGGAATTAATTCAGTCCGTAAGGAATTAATTCAGTAAGAAAGGAATTCAATCAATCCTAAAGAATTAATTCAGTCCGTAAGGAATTAATTAAGTCCGTAAGGAATTTATTAAGTCCGTAAGGTATTAATTAAGTCCGTAAGGAATTTGTTCAGTCCGTAAGGAATTAATTAAGTCCGTAAGGAATTAATTAAGTCCGTAAGGAATTAATAAAGTCCGTAAGGAATTAATTAAGTCCGTAAAGTATTAATTAAGTCCGTAAGGAATTATTTCAGTCCGTAAGGAATTATTTCAGTCCGTAAAGAATTAATTAAGTCCGTAAGGAATTAATTAAGTCTGTAAGGAATTAATTCAGTAAGAAAGGAATTCAATCAATCCAAAAGAATTAATTCAGTCCGTAAGGAATTTGTTCAGTCCGTAAGGAATTAATTAAGTCCGTAAGGAATTAATTAAGTCCGTAACGAATTAATTAAGTCCGTAAGGAATTAATTAAATCCGTAAGGAATTAATTCAGTCCATAAGGATGTAATTCAGTAAGAAAGGAATTCAATCAATCCAAAAGAATTAATTCAGTCCGTAAGGAATTAATTAAGTCCGTAAGGAATTTATCATGTCCGTAAGGAATTAATTAAGTCCGTAAGGAATTTGTTCAGTCCGTCAGGAATTTATTAAGTCCGTAAGGAATTAGTTAAGTCCGTAAGGAATTTATTAAGTCCGTAAGGAATTAGTTAAGTCCGTAAGGAATTTGTTCAGTCCGTAAGGAATTAATTAAGTCCGTAAAGAATTAATTAAGTCCGTAAGGAATTAGTTCAGTCCGTAAGGAATTAATTCAATCCGTAAAGTATTAATTAAGTCCGTAAGGAATTAATTAAGTCCGTAAGGAATTAATTAAATCCGTAAGGAATTAATTCAATCCGTAAGGAATTAATTCAGTAAGAAAGGAATTCAATCAATCCTAAAGAATTAGTTCAGTCCGTAATGAATTAATTAAGTCCGTAAGGAATTTATTAAGTCCGTAAGGAATTTTTTCAGTCCGTAAAGAATTAATTAAGTCCATAAGGAATTAATTAAGTCCGTAAAGAATTAATTCAGTCCGTAAGGAAATAATTAAGTCCGTAAAGAATTGATTAAATCCGTAAGGAGTTAATTAAGTCCGTAAGGAATATGTTCAGTCCGTAAGGAATTTGTTCAGTCCGTAAGGAATTAATTCAGTCCGTAATGAATTAATTCAGTCCGTAAAGAATTAATTCAGTCCGTAAGGAATTTATTAAGTCCGTAAGGAATTTGTTCAGTCCGTAAGGAATTAATTAAGTCCGTAAGGAATTTGTTCAGTCCGTAAGGAATTAATTAAGTCCGAAAGGAATTTGCTCAGTTCGTAAGGAATTAATTAAGTCCGTAAGGAATTAATTAAATCCGTAAGGAATTAATTCAATCCGTAAGGAATTAATTCAGTAATAAAGGAATTCAATCAATCCTAAAGAATTAGTTCAGTCCGTAAGGAATTAATTAAGTCCGTAAGGAATTTATTAAGTCCGTAAGGAATTTATTAAGTCCGTAAGGAATTTTTTCAGTCCGTAAAGAATTAATTAAAACAATAAGGAATTAATTAAGTCCGTAATTAAATAATTCAGTCCGTAAGGAATTAATTAAGTCCGTAAAGAATTAATTAAGTCCGTAAGGAGTTAATTAAGTCCGTAAGGAATATGTTCAGTCCGTAAGGAATTTGTTCAGTCCGTAAGGAATTAATTCAGTCCGTAATGAATTAATTCAGTCCGTAAAGAATTAATTCAGTCCGTAAGGAATTTATTAAATCCGTAATTAATTAATTCAGTCCGTAAAGTATTAATTAAGTCCGTAAGGAATTAATTCAGTCCGCAAGGAATTATTTCAGTCCGTAAAGAATTAATTAAGTCCGTAAGGAATTAATTCAGTCCGTAAAGTATTAATTAAGTCCGTAAGGAATTAATTCAGTCCGTAAGGAATTATTTCAGTCCGTAAAGAATTAATTAAGTCCGTAAGGAATTAGTTAAGTCCGTAAGGAATTTGTTCAGTCCGTAAGGAATTAATTCAGTCCGTAATGAATTACTTCAGCCCGTAAAGAATTAATTCAGTCCGTAAGGAATTAATTCAGTCCGTAAGGAATTAATTCAGTCCGCAACGAATTAATTAAGTCCGTAAGAAATTAATTAAATCCGTAAGGAATTAATTCAGTCCATAAGGAATTAATTCAGTAAGAAAGGAATTCAATCAATCCAAAAGAATTAATTCAGTCCGTAAGGAATTAATTAAGTCCGTAAGGAATTTTGTTCAGTCCGTAAGGAATTTATTAAGTCCGTAAGGAATTTATTAAGTCCGTAAGGAACTTGTTCATTCCGTAAGGAATTAATTCAATCCGTAATGAATTAATTCAGTCCGTAAAGAATTAATTCAGTCCGTAAGGAATTTATTAAGTCCGTAAGGAATTTGTTCAGTCCGTAAGGAATTAATTAAGTCCGTAAGGAATTTGTTCAGTCCGTAAGGAATTAATTAAGTCCGTAAGGAATTTGTTCAGTCCGTAAGGAATTAATTAAGTCCGTAAGGAATTTGTTCAGTCCGTAGGGAATTAATTAAGTCCGTAAGGAATTAATTAAATCCGTAAGGAATTAATTCAGTCCGTAAAGTATTAATTAAGTCCGTAAGGAATTAATTCAGTCCGTAAGGAATTATTTCAGTCCGTAAAGAATTAATTAAGTCCGTAAGGAATTAATTAAGTCCGTAAGGAATTAATTCAGTCCGTAAGGAATTAATTCAGTCCGTAAAGTATTAATTAAGTCCGTAAGGAATTAATTCAGTCCGCAAGGAATTATTTCAGTCCGTAAAGAATTAATTAAGTCCGTAAGGAATTAATTCAGTCCGTAAAGTATTAATTAAGTCCGTAAGGAATTAATTCAGTCCGTAAGGAATTATTTCAGTCCGTAAAGAATTAATTAAGTCCGTAAGGAATTAATTAAGTCCGTAAGGAATTTGTTCAGTCCGTAAGGAATTAATTAAGTCCGTAAGGAATTATTTAAGTCCGTAAGGAATTAATTCAGTCCGTAATGAATTACTTCAGCTCGTAAAGAATTAATTCAGTCCGTAAGGAATTAATTCAGTCCGTAAGGAATTAATTCAGTCCGCAACGAATTAATTAAGTCCGTAAGGAATTAATTAAATCCGTAAGGAATTAATTCAGTCCATAAGGAATTAATTCAGTAAGAAAGGAATTCAATCAATCCAAAAGAATTAATTCAGTCCGTAAGGAATTAATTAAGTCCGTAAGGAATTTGTTCAGTCCGTAAGGAATTTATTAAGTCCGTAAGGAATTAATTAAGTCCGTAAGGAATTTATCATGTCCGTAAGGAATTAATTAAGTCCGTAAGGAATTTGTTCAGTCCGTCAGGAATTTATTAAGTCCGTAAGGAATTAGTTAAGTCCGTAAGGAATTTGTTCAGTCCGTAAGGAATTAATTCAGTCCGTAATGAATTAATTCAGTCCGTAAAGAATTAATTCAGTCCGTAAGGAATTTATTAAGTCCGTAAGGAATTTGTTCAGTCCGTAAGGAATTAATTAAGTCCGTAAGGAATTTGTTCAGTCCGTAAGGAATTAATTAAGTCCGTAAGGAATTTGTTCAGTCCGTAAGGAATTAATTAAGTCCGTAAGGAATTTGTTCAGTCCGTAAGGAATTAATTAAGTCCGTAAGGAATTAATTAAATCCGTAAGGAATTAATTCAGTCCGTAAAGTATTAATTAAGTCCGTAAGGAATTAATTCAGTCCGTAAGGAATTATTTCAGTCCGTAAAGAATTAATTAAGTCCGTAAAGAATTAATTAAGTCCGTAAGGAATTAATTAAGTCCGTAAGGAATTATTTAAGTCCGTATGGAATTAATTCAGTCCGTAATGAATTACTTCAGCCCGTAAAGAATTAATTCAGTCCGTAAGGAATTAATTCAGTCGGTAAGGAATTAATTCAGTCCGCAACGAATTAATTAAGTCCGTAAGGAATTAATTAAATCCGTAAGGAATTAATTCAGTAAGAAAGGAATTCAATCAATCCAAAAGAATTAATTCAGTCCGTAAGGAACTAATTAAGTCCGTAAGGAATTTTGTTCAGTCCGTAAGGAATTTATTAAGTCCGTAAGGAATTTATTAAGTCCGTAAGGAATTAATTAAGTCCGTAAGGAATTTTGTTCAGTCCGTAAGGAATTTATTAAGTCCGTAAGGAATTTATTAAGTCCGTAAGGAACTTGTTCATTCCGTAAGGAATTAATTCAGTCCGTAATGAATTAATTCAGTCCGTAAAGAATTAATTCAGTCCGTAAGGAATTTATTAAGTCCGTAAGGAATTTGTTCAGTCCGTAAGGAATTAATTAAGTCCGTAAGGAATTTGTTCAGTCCGTAAGGAATTAATTAAGTCCGTAAGGAATTTGTTCAGTCCGTAAGGAATTAATTAAGTCCGTAAGGAATTTGTTCAGTCCGTAGGGAATTAATTAAGTCCGTAAGGAATTAATTAAATCCGTAAGGAATTAATTCAGTCCGTAAAGTATTAATTAAGTCCGTAAGGAATTAATTCAGTCCGTAAGGAATTATTTCAGTCCGTAAAGAATTAATTAAGTCCGTAAGGAATTAATTAAGTCCGTAAGGAATTAATTCAGTCCGTAAGGAATTAATTCAGTCCGTAAAGTATTAATTAAGTCCGTAAGGAATTAATTCAGTCCGCAAGGAATTATTTCAGTCCGTAAAGAATTAATTAAGTCCGTAAGGAATTAATTCAGTCCGTAAGGAATTTATTAAGTCCGTAAAAAATTTGTTCAGTCCGTAAAGAATTAATTAAGTCCGTAAGGAATTAATTCAGTCCGTAAGGAATTTATTAAGTCCGTAAGGAATTTGTTCAGTCCGTAAGGAATTAATTAAGTCCGTAAGGAATTTGTTCAGTCCGTAAGGAATTAATTAAGTCCGTAAGGAATTTGTTCAGTCCGTAAGGAATTAATTAAGTCCGTAAGGAATTAATTAAATCCGTAAGGAATTAATTCAGTCCGTAAAGTATTAATTAAGTCCGTAAGGAATTAATTCAGTCCGTAAGGAATTATTTCAGTCCGTAAAGAATTAATTAAGTCCGTAAAGAATTAATTAAGTCCGTAAGGAATTAATTAAGTCCGTAAGGAATTATTTAAGTCAGTATGGAATTAATTCAGTCCGTAATGAATTACTTCAGCCCGAAAAGAATTAATTCAGTCCGTAAGGAATTAATTCAGTCCGTAAGGAATTAATTCAGTCCGCAACGAATTAATTAAGTCCGTAAGGAATTAATTAAATCCGTAAGGAATTAATTCAGTCCATAAGGAATTAATTCAGTAAGAAAGGAATTCAATCAATCCAAAAGAATTAATTCAGTCCGTAAGGAATTAATTAAGTCCGTAAGGAATTTTGTTCAGTCCGTAAGGAATTTATTAAGTCCGTAAGGAATTTATTAAGTCCGTAAGGAATTAATTAAGTCCGTAAGGAATTTTGTTCAGTCCGTAAGGAATTTATTAAATCCGTAAGGAATTAATTAAGTCCGTAAGGAACTTGTTCATTCCGTAAGGAATTAATTCAGTCCGTAATGAATTAATTCAGTCCGTAAAGAATTAATTCAGTCCGTAAGGAATTTATTAAGTCCGTAAGGAATTTGTTCAGTCCGTAAGGAATAAATTAAGTCCGTAAGGAATTAATTAAGTCCGTAAGGAATTAATTCAGTCCGTAAGGAATTAATTCAGTCCGTAAAGTATTAATTAAGTCCGTAAGGAATTAATTCAGTCCGCAAGGAATTATTTCAGTCCGTAAAGAATTAATTAAGTCCGTAAGGAATTAATTCAGTCCGTAAAGTATTAATTAAGTCCGTAAGGAATTAATTCAGTCCGTAAGGAATTATTTCAGTCCGTAAAGAATTAATTAAGTCCGTAAGGAATTAATTAAGTCCGTAAGGAATTTGTTCAGTCCGTAAGGAATTAATTAAGTCCGTAAGGAATTGTTTAATTCCGTAAGGAATTAATTCAGTCCGTAATGAATTACTTCAGCTCGTAAAGAATTAATTCAGTCCGTAAGGAATTAATTCAGTCCGTAAGGAATTAATTCAGTCCGCAACGAATTAATTAAGTCCGTAAGGAATTAATTAAATCCGTAAGGAATTAATTCAGTCCATAAGGAATTAATTCAGTAAGAAAGGAATTCAATCAATCCAAAAGAATTAATTCAGTCCGTAAGGAATTAATTAAGTCCGTAAGGAATTTGTTCAGTCCGTAAAGAATTAATTAAGTCCGTAAGGAATTAATTAAGTCCGTAAGGAATTTGTTCAGTCCGTAAGGAATTAATTAAGTCCGTAAGGAATTTTTTCAGTCCGTAAAGAATTAATTAAGTCCATAAGGAATTAATTAAGTCCGTAAAGAATTAATTCAGTCCGTAAGGAATTAATTAAGTCCGTAAAGAATTAATTAAGTCCGTAAGGAGTTAATTAAGTCCGTAAGGAATATGTTCAGTCCGTAAGGAATTTGTTCAGTCCGTAAGGAGTTAATTCAGTCCGTAATGAATTAATTCAGTCCGTAAAGAATTAATTCAGTCCGTAAGGAATTTAATAAGTCCGTAAGGAATTTGTTCAGTCCGTAAGGATTTAATTAAGTCCGTAAGGAATTTGTTCAGTCCGTAAGGAATTATTTAAGTCCGTAAGGAATTTGTTCAGTCCGTAAGGAATTAATTAAGTCCGTAAGGAATTAATTAAATCCGTAAGGAATTAATTCAGTCCGTAAGGAATTAATTCAGTAAGAAAGGAATTCAATCAATCATAAAGAATTAATTCAGTCCGTAAGGAATTAATTCAGTAAGAAAGGAATTCAATCAATCCAAAAGAATTAATTCAGTCCGTAAGGAATTAATTAAGTCCGTAAGGAATTTGTTCAGTCCGTAAGGAATTAATTAAGTCCGTAAGGAATTTGTTCAGTCCGTAAGGAATTAATTAAGTCCGTAAGGAATTAATTAAATCCGTATGGAATTAATTCAGTCCGTAAGGAATTAATTCAGTAAGAAAGGAATTCAATCAATCCGTAAGGAATTAATTCAGTAAGAAAGGAATTCAATCAATCCTAAAGATATAATTCAGTCCGTAAGGAATTAATTAAGTCCGTAAGGAATTTATTAAGTCCGTAAGGTATTAATTAAGTCCGTAAGGAATTTGTTCAATCCAAAAGAATTAATTCAGTCCGTAAGGAATTAATTAAGTCCGTAAGGAATTTGTTCAGTCCGTAAGGAATTTATTAAGTCCGTAAGGAATTAATTAAGTCCGTAAGGAATTTATCATGTCCGTAAGGAATTAATTAAGTCCGTAAGGAATTTGTTCAGTCCGTCAGGAATTTATTAAGTCCGTAAGGAATTAGGTAAGTCCGTAAGGAATTTGTTAAGTCCGTAAGGAATTAATTAAGTCCGTAAGGAATTAATTAAGTCCGTAAGGAATTAATTAAGTCCGTAAGGAATTAATTCAGTCCGTAAAGTATTAATTAAGTCCGTAAGGAATTAATTAAGTCCGTAAGGAATTAATTAAATCCGTAAGGAATTAATTCAATCCGTAAGGAATTAATTCAGTAAGAAAGGAATTCAATCAATCCTAAAGAATTAGTTCAGTCCGTAATGAATTAATTAAGTCCGTAAGGAATTTATTAAGTCCGTAAGGAATTTTTTCAGTCCGTAAAGAATTAATTAAGTCCATAAGGAATTAATTAAGTCCCTAAAGAATTAATTCAGTCCGTAAGGAATTAATTAAGTCCGTAAAGAATTGATTAAGTCCGTAAGGAGTTAATTAAGTCCGTAAGGAATATGTTCAGTCCGTAAGGAATTTGTTCAGTCCGTAAGTAATTAATTCAGTCCGTAATGAATTAATTCAGTCCGTAAAGAATTAATTCAGTCCTTAAGGAATTAATTAAGTCCGTAAGGAATTTGTTCAGTCCGTAAGGAATTAATTAAGTCCGAAAGTAATTTGTTCAGTCCGTAAGGAATTAATTAAGTCCGTAAGGAATTAATTAAATCCGTAAGGAATTAATTCAGTCCGTAAGGAATTAATTCAGTAAGAAAGGAATTCAATCAATCCTAAAGAATTAATTCAGTCCGTAAGGTATTAATTAAGTCCGTAAGGAATTTGTTCAGTCCGTAAGGAATTAATTAAGTCCGTAAGGAATTTGTTCAGTCCGTAAGGAATTAATTAAGTCCGTAAGGAATTTGTTCAGTCCGTAAGGAATTAATTAAGTCCGTAAGGAATTAATTAAATCCGTATGGAATTAATTCAGTCCGTAAGGAATTAATTCAGTAAGAAAGGAATTCAATCAATCCTAAAGAATTAATTCAGTCCGTAAGGAATTAATTAAGTCCGTAAGGAATTTATTAAGTCCGTAAGGTATTAATTAAGTCCGTAAGGAATTTGTTCAGTCCGTAAGGAATTAATTAAATCCGTAAGGAATTAATTAAGTCCGTAAGGAATTAATTAAGTCCGTAAGAAATTAATTCAGTCCGTAAAGTATTAATTATGTCCGTAAGGAATTAATTCAGTCCGTAAGTAATTATTTCAGTCCGTAAAGAATTAATTAAGTCCGTAAGGAATTAATTAAGTCCGTAAGGAATTAATTAAGTCCGTAAGGAATTATTTAAGTCCGTAAGGAATTAATTCAGTCCGTAATGAATTACTTCAGCCTTAAGGAATTAATTCAGTCCGCAACGAATTAATTAAGTCCGTAAGGAATTAATTAAATCCGTAAGGAATTAATTCAGTCCATAAGGAATTAGTTCAGTAAGAAAGGAATTCAATAAATCCAAAAGAATTAATTCAGTCCGTAAGGAATTAATTAAGTCCGTAAGGAATTTGTTCAGTCCGTAAGGAATTAATTAAGTCCGTAAGGAATTTGTTCAGTCCGTAAGGAATTAATTAAGTCCGTAAGGAATTAATTAAATCCGTATGGAATTAATTCAGTCCGTAAGGAATTAATTCAGTAAGAAAGGAATTCAATCAATCCTAAAGATATAATTCAGTCCGTAAGGAATTAATTAAGTCCGTAAGGAATTTATTAAGTCCGTAAGGTATTAATTAAGTCCGTAAGGAATTTGTTCAATCCAAAAGAATTAATTCAGTCCGTAAGGAATTAATTAAGTCCGTAAGGAATTTGTTCAGTCCGTAAGGAATTTATTAAGTCCGTAAGGAATTAATTCAGTCCGTAATGAATTAATTCAGTCCGTAAAGAATTAATTCAGTCCTTAAGGAATTTATTAAGTCCGTAAGGAATTTGTTCAGTCCGAAAGGAATTAATTAAGTCCGTAAGGAATTTGTTCAGTCCGTAAGGAATTAATTAAGTCCGAAAGTAATTTGTTCAGTCCGTAAGGAATTAATTAAGTCCGTAAGGAATTAATTAAATCCGTAAGGAATTAATTCAGTCCGTAAGGAATTAATTCAGTAAGAAAGGAATTCAATCAATCCTAAAGAATTAATTCAGTCCGTAAGGTATTAATTAAGTCCGTAAGGAATTTGTTCAGTCCGTAAGGAATTAATTAAGTCCGTAAGGAATTTGTTCAGTCCGTAAGGAATTAATTAAGTCCGTAAGGAATTTGTTCAGTCCGTAAGGAATTTGTTCAGTCCGTAAGGAATTAATTAAGTCCGTAAGGAATTAATTAAATCCGTATGGAATTAATTCAGTCCGTAAGGAATTAATTCAGTAAGAAAGGAATTCAATCAATCCTAAAGAATTAATTCAGTCCGTAAGGAATTAATTAAGTCCGTAAGGAATTTATTAAGTCCGTAAGGTATTAATTAAGTCCGTAAGGAATTTTTTCAGTCCGTAAAGAATTAATTAAGTCCATAAGGAATTAATTAAGTCCGTAAAGAATTAATTCAGTCCGTAAGGAATTAATTAAGTCCGTAAAGAATTGATTAAGTCCGTAAGGAGTTAATTAAGTCCGTAAGGAATATGTTCAGTCCGTAAGGAATTTGTTCAGTCCGTAAGGAATTAATTCAGTCCGTAATGAATTAATTCAGTCCGTAAAGAATTAATTCAGTCCGTAAGGAATTTATTAAGTCCGTAAGGAATTTGTTCAGTCCGAAAGGAATTAATTAAGTCCGTAAGGAATTTGTTCAGTCCGTAAGGAATTAATTAAGTCCGAAAGGAATTTGTTCAGTCCGTAAGGAATTAATTAAGTCCGTAAGGAATTAATTAAATCCGTAAGGAATTAATTCAGTCCGTAAGGAATTAATTCAGTAAGAAAGGAATTCAATCAATAGTAAAGAATTAATTCAGTCCGTAAGGAATTAATTAAGTCCGTAAGGAATTTATTAAGTCCGTAAGGTATTAATTAAGTCCGTAAGGAATTTGTTCAGTCCGTAAGGAATTAATTAAGTCCGTAAAGAATTGATTAAGTCCGTAAGGAGTTAATTAAGTCCGTAAGGAATATGTTCAGTCCGTAAGGAATTTGTTCAGTCCGTAAGGAATTAATTAAGTCCGTAAGGAATTAATTAAATCCGTAAGGAATTAATTCAGTCCGTAAGGAATTAATTCAGTAAGAAAGGAATTCAATCAATAGTAAAGAATTAATTCAGTCCGTAAGGAATTAATTAAGTCCGTAAGGAATTTATTAAGTCCGTAAGGTATTAATTAAGTCCGTAAAGAATTTGTTCAGTCCGTAAGGAATTAATTATGTCCGTAAGGAATTAATTAAGTCCGTAAGGAATTTATTGAGTCCGTAAGGTATTAATTAAGTCCGTAAGGAATTTTTTCAGTCCGTAAAGAATTAATTAAGTCCATAAGGAATTAATTAAGTCCGTAAAGAATTAATTCAGTCCGTAAGGAATTAATTAAGTCCGTAAAGAATTGATTAAGTCCGTAAGGAGTTAATTAAGTCCGTAAGGAATTTATTAAGTCCGTAAGGAATTTGTTCAGTCCGAAAGGAATTAATTAAGTCCGTAAGGAATTTGTTCAGTCCGTAAGGAATTAATTAAGTCCGAAAGGAATTTGTTCAGTCCGTAAGGAATTAATTAAGTCCGTAAGGAATTAATTAAGTCCGTAAGAAATTAATTCAGTCCGTAAAGTATTAATTATGTCCGTAAGGAATTAATTCAGTCCGTAAGTAATTATTTCAGTCCGTAAAGAATTAATTAAGTCCGTAAGGAATTAATTAAGTCCGTAAGGAATTAATTAAGTCCGTAAGGAATTATTTAAGTCCGTAAGGAATTAATTCAGTCCGTAATGAATTACTTCAGCCTTAAGGAATTAATTCAGTCCGCAACGAATTAATTAAGTCCGTAAGGAATTAATTAAATCCGTAAGGAATTAATTCAGTCCATAAGGAATTAGTTCAGTAAGAAAGGAATTCAATAAATCCAAAAGAATTAATTCAGTCCGTAAGGAATTAATTAAGTCCGTAAGGAATTTGTTCAGTCCGTAAGGAATTAATTAAGTCCGTAAGGAATTTGTTCAGTCCGTAAGGAATTAATTAAGTCCGTAAGGAATTAATTAAATCCGTATGGAATTAATTCAGTCCGTAAGGAATTAATTCAGTAAGAAAGGAATTCAATCAATCCTAAAGATATAATTCAGTCCGTAAGGAATTAATTAAGTCCGTAAGGAATTTATTAAGTCCGTAAGGTATTAATTAAGTCCGTAAGGAATTTGTTCAATCCAAAAGAATTAATTCAGTCCGTAAGGAATTAATTAAGTCCGTAAGGAATTTGTTCAGTCCGTAAGGAATTTATTAAGTCCGTAAGGAATTAATTCAGTCCGTAATGAATTAATTCAGTCCGTAAAGAATTAATTCAGTCCTTAAGGAATTTATTAAGTCCGTAAGGAATTTGTTCAGTCCGAAAGGAATTAATTAAGTCCGTAAGGAATTTGTTCAGTCCGTAAGGAATTAATTAAGTCCGAAAGTAATTTGTTCAGTCCGTAAGGAATTAATTAAGTCCGTAAGGAATTAATTAAATCCGTAAGGAATTAATTCAGTCCGTAAGGAATTAATTCAGTAAGAAAGGAATTCAATCAATCCTAAAGAATTAATTCAGTCCGTAAGGTATTAATTAAGTCCGTAAGGAATTTGTTCAGTCCGTAAGGAATTAATTAAGTCCGTAAGGAATTTGTTCAGTCCGTAAGGAATTAATTAAGTCCGTAAGGAATTTGTTCAGTCCGTAAGGAATTTGTTCAGTCCGTAAGGAATTAATTAAGTCCGTAAGGAATTAATTAAATCCGTATGGAATTAATTCAGTCCGTAAGGAATTAATTCAGTAAGAAAGGAATTCAATCAATCCTAAAGAATTAATTCAGTCCGTAAGGAATTAATTAAGTCCGTAAGGAATTTATTAAGTCCGTAAGGTATTAATTAAGTCCGTAAGGAATTTTTTCAGTCCGTAAAGAATTAATTAAGTCCATAAGGAATTAATTAAGTCCGTAAAGAATTAATTCAGTCCGTAAGGAATTAATTAAGTCCGTAAAGAATTGATTAAGTCCGTAAGGAGTTAATTAAGTCCGTAAGGAATATGTTCAGTCCGTAAGGAATTTGTTCAGTCCGTAAGGAATTAATTCAGTCCGTAATGAATTAATTCAGTCCGTAAAGAATTAATTCAGTCCGTAAGGAATTTATTAAGTCCGTAAGGAATTTGTTCAGTCCGAAAGGAATTAATTAAGTCCGTAAGGAATTTGTTCAGTCCGTAAGGAATTAATTAAGTCCGAAAGGAATTTGTTCAGTCCGTAAGGAATTAATTAAGTCCGTAAGGAATTAATTAAATCCGTAAGGAATTAATTCAGTCCGTAAGGAATTAATTCAGTAAGAAAGGAATTCAATCAATAGTAAAGAATTAATTCAGTCCGTAAGGAATTAATTAAGTCCGTAAGGAATTTATTAAGTCCGTAAGGTATTAATTAAGTCCGTAAGGAATTTGTTCAGTCCGTAAGGAATTAATTAAGTCCGTAAAGAATTGATTAAGTCCGTAAGGAGTTAATTAAGTCCGTAAGGAATATGTTCAGTCCGTAAGGAATTTGTTCAGTCCGTAAGGAATTAATTAAGTCCGTAAGGAATTAATTAAATCCGTAAGGAATTAATTCAGTCCGTAAGGAATTAATTCAGTAAGAAAGGAATTCAATCAATAGTAAAGAATTAATTCAGTCCGTAAGGAATTAATTAAGTCCGTAAGGAATTTATTAAGTCCGTAAGGTATTAATTAAGTCCGTAAAGAATTTGTTCAGTCCGTAAGGAATTAATTATGTCCGTAAGGAATTAATTAAGTCCGTAAGGAATTTATTAAGTCCGTAAGGTATTAATTAAGTCCGTAAGGAATTTTTTCAGTCCGTAAAGAATTAATTAAGTCCATAAGGAATTAATTAAGTCCGTAAAGAATTAATTCAGTCCGTAAGGAATTAATTAAGTCCGTAAAGAATTGATTAAGTCCGTAAGGAGTTAATTAAGTCCGTAAGGAATTTATTAAGTCCGTAAGGAATTTGTTCAGTCCGAAAGGAATTAATTAAGTCCGTAAGGAATTTGTTCAGTCCGTAAGGAATTAATTAAGTCCGAAAGGAATTTGTTCAGTCCGTAAGGAATTAATTAAGTCCGTAAGGAATTAATTAAATCCGTAAGGAATTAATTCAGTCCGTACGGAATTAATTCAGTAAGAAAGGAATTCAATCAATAGTAAAGAATTAATTCAGTCCGTAAGGAATTAATTAAGTCCGTAAGGAATTTATTAAGTCCGTAAGGTATTAATTAAGTCCGTAAGGAATTTGTTCAGTCCGTAAGGAATTAATTAAGTCCGTAAGGAATTAATTAAGTCCGTAAAGAATTGATTAAGTCCGTAAGGAGTTAATTAAGTCCGTAAGGAATATGTTCAGTCCGTAAGGAATTTGTTCAGTCCGTAAGGAATTAATTAAGTCCGTAAGGAATTAATTAAATCCGTAAGGAATTAATTCAGTCCGTAAGGAATTAATTCAGTAAGAAAGGAATTCAATCAATAGTAAAGAATTAATTCAGTCCGTAAGGAATTAATTAAGTCCGTAAGGAATTTATTAAGTCCGTAAGGTATTAATTAAGTCCGTAAGGAATTTGTTCAGTCCGTAAGGAATTAATTAAGTCCGTAAGGAATTAATTAAGTCCGTAAGGAATTAATTCAGTCCGTAAGGAATTAATTCAGACCGTAAAGAATTAATTAAGTCCGTAAGGAATTAATTAAGTCCGTAAGGAATTTGTTCAGTCCGTAAGGAATTAATTAAGTCCGTAAGGATTTAATTCATTCATAATAAATTAATGAATTAATTCAGTCCGTAAAGGAAAAAAAAATAAGTCCGTAAGGAATTTGTTCAGTCCGTAAGGAATTAATTAAGTCCGTAAGGAATTAATTCAGTCCGTAATGAATTAATTCAGTCCGTAAAGAATTAATTCAGTCCGTAAGGAATTAATTCAGTCCGTAAGGAATTTATTAAGTCCGTAAGGAATTTGTTCAGTCCGTAAGGAATTAATTAAGTCCGTAAGGAATTTGTTCAGTCCGTAAGGAATTAATTAAGTCCGGAAGGAATTTGTTCAGTCCGTAAGGAATTAATTAAGTCCGTAAGGAATTTGTTCAGTCCGTAAGGAATTAATTAAGTCCGTAAGGAATTAATTAAATCCGTATGGAATTAATTCAGTCCGTAAGGAATTAATTCAGTAAGAAAGGAATTCAATCAATCCTAAAGAATTAATTCAGTCCGTAAGGAATTAATTAAGTCCGTAAGGAATTTATTAAGTCCGTAAGGTATTAATTAAGTCCGTAAGGAATTTGTTCAGTCCGTAAGGAATTAATTAAATCCGTAAGGAATTAATTAAGTCCGTAAGGAATTAATTAAGTCCGTAAGAAATTAATTCAGTCCGTAAAGTATTAATTATGTCCGTAAGGAATTAATTCAGTCCGTAAGTAATTATTTCAGTCCGTAAAGAATTAATTAAGTCCGTAAGGAATTAATTAAGTCCGTAAGGAATTAATTAAGTCCGTAAGGAATTATTTAAGTCCGTAAGGAATTAATTCAGTCCGTAATGAATTACTTCAGCCTTAAGGAATTAATTCAGTCCGCAACGAATTAATTAAGTCCGTAAGGAATTAATTAAATCCGTAAGGAATTAATTCAGTCCATAAGGAATTAGTTCAGTAAGAAAGGAATTCAATAAATCCAAAAGAATTAATTCAGTCCGTAAGGAATTAATTAAGTCCGTAAGGAATTTGTTCCGTCCGTAAGGAATTAATTAAGTCCGTAAGGAATTTGTTCAGTCCGTAAGGAATTAATTAAGTCCGTAAGGAATTAATTAAATCCGTATGGAATTAATTCAGTCCGTAAGGAATTAATTCAGTAAGAAAGGAATTCAATCAATCCTAAAGATATAATTCAGTCCGTAAGGAATTAATTAAGTCCGTAAGGAATTTATTAAGTCCGTAAGGTATTAATTAAGTCCGTAAGGAATTTGTTCAATCCAAAAGAATTAATTCAGTCCGTAAGGAATTAATTAAGTCCGTAAGGAATTTGTTCAGTCCGTAAGGAATTTATTAAGTCCGTAAGGAATTAATTCAGTCCGTAATGAATTAATTCAGTCCGTAAAGAATTAATTCAGTCCTTAAGGAATTTATTAAGTCCGTAAGGAATTTGTTCAGTGAGAAAGGAATTAATTAAGTCCGTAAGGAATTTGTTCAGTCCGTAAGGAATTAATTAAGTCCGAAAGTAATTTGTTCAGTCCGTAAGGAATTAATTAAGTCCGTAAGGAATTAATTAAATCCGTAAGGAATTAATTCAGTCCGTAAGGAATTAATTCAGTAAGAAAGGAATTCAATCAATCCTAAAGAATTAATTCAGTCCGTAAGGTATTAATTAAGTTCGTAAGGAATTTGTTCAGTCCGTAAGGAATTAATTAAGTCCGTAAGGAATTTGTTCAGTCCGTAAGGAATTAATTAAGTCCGTAAGGAATTTGTTCAGTCCGTAAGGAATTTGTTCAGTCCGTAAGGAATTAATTAAGTCCGTAAGGAATTAATTAAATCCGTATGGAATTAATTCAGTCCGTAAGGAATTAATTCAGTAAGAAAGGAATTCAATCAATCCTAAAGAATTAATTCAGTCCGTAAGGAATTAATTAAGTCCGTAAGGAATTTATTAAGTCCGTAAGGTATTAATTAAGTCCGTAAGGAATTTTTTCAGTCCGTAAAGAATTAATTAAGTCCATAAGGAATTAATTAAGTCCGTAAAGAATTAATTCAGTCCGTAAGGAATTAATTAAGTCCGTAAAGAATTGATTAAGTCCGTAAGGAGTTAATTAAGTCCGTAAGGAATATGTTCAGTCCGTAAGGAATTTGTTCAGTCCGTAAGGAATTAATTCAGTCCGTAATGAATTAATTCAGTCCGTAAAGAATTAATTCAGTCCGTAAGGAATTTATTAAGTCCGTAAGGAATTTGTTCAGTCCGAAAGGAATTAATTAAGTCCGTAAGGAATTTGTTCAGTCCGTAAGGAATTAATTAAGTCCGAAAGGAATTTGTTCAGTCCGTAAGGAATTAATTAAGTCCGTAAGGAATTAATTAAATCCGTAAGGAATTAATTCAGTCCGTAAGGAATTAATTCAGTAAGAAAGGAATTCAATCAATAGTAAAGAATTAATTCAGTCCGTAAGGAATTAATTAAGTCCGTAAGGAATTTATTAAGTCCGTAAGGTATTAATTAAGTCCGTAAGGAATTTGTTCAGTCCGTAAGGAATTAATTAAGTCCGTAAAGAATTGATTAAGTCCGTAAGGAGTTAATTAAGTCCGTAAGGAATATGTTCAGTCCGTAAGGAATTTGTTCAGTCCGTAAGGAATTAATTAAGTCCGTAAGGAATTAATTAAATCCGTAAGGAATTAATTCAGTCCGTAAGGAATTAATTCAGTAAGAAAGGAATTCAATCAATAGTAAAGAATTAATTCAGTCCGTAAGGAATTAATTAAGTCCGTAAGGAATTTATTAAGTCCGTAAGGTATTAATTAAGTCCGTAAAGAATTTGTTCAGTCCGTAAGGAATTAATTATGTCCGTAAGGAATTAATTAAGTCCGTAAGGAATTAATTCAGTCCGTAAGGAATTAATTCAGACCGTAAAGAATTAATTAAGTCCGTAAGGAATTAATTAAGTCCGTAAGGAATTTGTTCAGTCCGTAAGGAATTAATTAAGTCCGTAAGGAATTAATTCATTCATAATAAATTAATGAATTAATTCAGTCCGTAAAGGAAAAAAAAATAAGTCCGTAAGGAATTTGTTCAGTCCGTAAGGAATTAATTAAGTCCGTAAGGAATTAATTCAGTCCGTAATGAATTAATTCAGTCCGTAAAGAATTAATTCAGTCCGTAAGGAATTAATTCAGTCCGTAAGGAATTTATTAAGTCCGTAAGGAATTTGTTCAGTCCGTAAGGAATTAATTAAGTCCGTAAGGAATTTGTTCAGTCCGTAAGGAATTAATTAAGTCCGTAAGGAATTTGTTCAGTCCGTAAGGAATTAATTAAGTCCGTAAGGAATTTGTTCAGTCCGTAAGGAATTAATTAAGTCCGTAAGGAATTAATTAAATCCGTATGGAATTAATTCAGTCCGTAAGGAATTAATTCAGTAAGAAAGGAATTCAATCAATCCTAAAGAATTAATTCAGTCCGTAAGGAATTAATTAAGTCCGTAAGGAATTTATTAAGTCCGTAAGGTATTAATTAAGTCCGTAAGGAATTTGTTCAGTCCGTAAGGAATTAATTAAATCCGTAAGGAATTAATTAAGTCCGTAAGGAATTAATTAAGTCCGTAAGAAATTAATTCAGTCCGTAAAGTATTAATTAAGTCCGTAAGGAATTAATTCAGTCCGTAAGTAATTATTTCAGTCCGTAAAGAATTAATTAAGTCCGTAAGGAATTAATTAAGTCCGTAAGGAATTAATTAAGTCCGTAAGGAATTATTTAAGTCCGTAAGGAATTAATTCAGTCCGTAATGAATTACTTCAGCCTTAAGGAATTAATTCAGTCCGCAAGGAATTAATTCAGTCCATAAGGAATTAGTTAAGTAAGAAAGGAATTCAATCAATCCAAAAGAATTAATTCAGTCCGTAAGGAATTAATTAAGTCCGTAAGGAATTAATTAAGTACGTAAGGAATTTGTTCAGTCCGTAAGGAATTAATTAAGTCCGTAAGGAATTTGTTCAGTCCGTAAGGAATTAATTAAGTCCGTAAGGAATTAATTAAATCCGTATGGAATTAATTCAGTCCGTAAGGAATTAATTCAGTAAGAAAGGAATTCAATCAATCCTAAAGATATAATTCAGTCCGTAAGGAATTAATTAAGTCCGTAAGGAATTTATTAAGTCCGTAAGGTATTAATTAAGTCCGTAAGGAATTTGTTCAATCCAAAAGAATTAATTCAGTCCGTAAGGAATTAATTAAGTCCGTAAGGAATTTGTTCAGTCCGTAAGGAATTTATTAAGTCCGTAAGGAATTAATTAAGTCCGTAAGGAATTTATCATGTCCGTAAGGAATTAATTAAGTCCGTAAGGAATTTGTTCAGTCCGTCAGGAATTTATTAAGTCCGTAAGGAATTAGTTAAGTCCGTAAGGAATTTGTTCAGTCCGTAAGGAATTAATTAAGTCCGTAAGGAATTAATTAAGTCCGTAAGGAATTAATTAAGTCCGTAAGGAATTAATTAAATCCGTAAGGAATTAATTCAATCCGTAAGGAATTAATTCAGTAAGAAAGGAATTCAATCAATCCTAAAGAATTAGTTCAGTCCGTAATGAATTAATTAAGTCCTTAAGGAATTTATTAAGTCCGTAAGGAATTTTTTCAGTCCGTAAAGAATTAATTAAGTCCATAAGGAATTAATTAAGTCCCTAAAGAATTAATTCAGTCCGTAAGGAATTAATTAAGTCCGTAAAGAATTGATTAAGTCCGTAAGGAGTTAATTAAGTCCGTAAGGAATATGTTCAGTCCGTAAGGAATTTGTTCAGTCCGTAAGGAATTAATTCAGTCCGTAATGAATTAATTCAGTCCGTAAAGAATTAATTCAGTCCTTAAGGAATTTATTAAGTCCGTAAGGAATTTGTTCAGTCCGAAAGGAATTAATTAAGTCCGTAAGGAATTTGTTCAGTCCGTAAGGAATTAATTAAGTCCGAAAGTAATTTGTTCAGTCCGTAAGGAATTAATTAAGTCCGTAAGGAATTAATTAAATCCGTAAGGAATTAATTCAGTCCGTAAGGAATTAATTCAGTAAGAAAGGAATTCAATCAATCCTAAAGAATTAATTCAGTCGGTAAGGTATTAATTAAGTCCGTAAGGAATTTGTTCAGTCCGTAAGGAATTAATTAAGTCCGTAAGGAATTTGTTCAGTCCGTAAGGAATTAATTAAGTCCGTAAGGAATTTGTTCAGTCCGTAAGGAATTTGTTCAGTCCGTAAGGAATTAATTAAGTCCGTAAGGAATTAATTAAATCCGTATGGAATTAATTCAGTCCGTAAGGAATTAATTCAGTAAGAAAGGAATTCAATCAATACTAAAGAATTAATTCAGTCCGTAAGGAATTAATTAAGTCCGTAAGGAATTTATTAAGTCCGTAAGGTATTAATTAAGTCCGTAAGGAATTTGTTCAGTCCGTAAGGAATTAATTAAGTCCGTAAGGAATTTATTAAGTCCGTAAGGAATTAATTAAGTCCGTAAGGAATTAATTCAGTCCGTAAAGTATTAATTAAGTCCGTAAGGAATTAATTAAGTCCGTAAGGAATTAATTAAATCCGTAAGGAATTAATTCAATCCGTAAGGAATTAATTCAGTAAGAAAGGAATTCAATCAATCCTAAAGAATTAGTTCAGTCCGTAATGAATTAATTAAGTCCGTAAGGAATTTATTAAGTCCGTAAGGAATTTTTTCAGTCCGTAAAGAATTAATTCAGTCCGTAAGGAATTAATTAAGTCCGTAAAGAATTGATTAAGTCCGTAAGGAGTTAATTAAGTCCGTAAGGAATATGTTCAGTCCGTAAGGAATTTGTTCAGTCCGTAAGGAATTAATTCAGTCCGTAATGAATTAATTCAGTCCGTAAATAATTAATTCAGTCCTTAAGGAAATAATTAAATCCGTAAGGAATTAAGTCAGTCCGTAATGAATTAATTCAGTCCGTAAATAATTAATTCAGTCCTTAAGGAATTAATTAAATCCGTAAGGAATTAATTCCGTCCGTAAGGAATTAATTCAGTAAGAAAGGAATTCAATCAATCCTAAAGAATTAATTCAGTCCGTAAGGTATTAATTAAGTCCGTAAGGAATTTGTTCAGTCCGTAAGGAATTAATTAAGTCCGTAAGGAATTAATTAAGTCCGTAAGGAATTAATTCAGTCCGTAAGGAATTAATTCACTCCGTAAGGAATTAATTCAGTCCGTAAGGAATTAATTCAGTCCGTAAGGAATTTGTTCAGTCCGTAAGGAATTTGTTCAGTCCGTAAGTAATTAATTAAGTCCGTAAGGAATTAATTCAGTCCGTATTGAATTAATTAAGTCCGTAAAGAATTAATTCAGTCCGTAAGGAATTAATTCAGTCCGTAAGGAATTTGTTCAGTCCGTAAGGAATTTGTTCAGTCCGTAAGGAATTAATTAAGTCCGTAAGGAATTTGTTCAGTCCGTAAAGAATTTGTTCAGTCCGTAAGGAATTAATTAAGTCCGTAAGGGATTAATTCAGTCCGTAATGAATTAATTCAGTCCGTAAGGAATTATTTAAGTCCGTAAGGAATTAATTCAGTCCGTAATGAATTACTTCAGCCCGTAAAGAATTAATTCAGCCCGTAAGGAATTAATTCAGTCCGTAAGGAATTAATTCAGTCCGCAACGAATTAATTAAGTCCGTTAGGAATTAATTAAATCCGTAAGGAATTAATTCAGTCCATAAGGAATTAATTCAGTAAGAAAGGAATTAAATCAATCCAAAAGAATTAATTCAGTCCGTAAGGAATTTGTTCAGTCCGTAAGGAATTAATTAAGTCCGTAAGGAATTTGTTCAGTCCGTAAGGAATTAATTAAGTCCGTAAGGAATTAATTAAGTCCGTAAGGAATTAATTCAGTCCGTAAGGAATTAATTCAGTCCGTAAAGAATTAATTAAGTCCGTAAGGAATTAATTAAGTCCGTAAGGAATTTGTTCAGTCCGTAAGTAATTAATTAAGTCCATAAGGAATTAATTCAGTCCGTAATGAATTAATTAAGTCCGTAAGGAATTAATTCAGTCCGTAATGAATTACTTCAGCCCGTAAAAAATTAATTAAATCCGTAAGGAATTAATTCAGTCCATAAGGAATTAATTCAGTAAGAAAGGAATTCAATCAATCCTAAAGAATTAATTCAGTCCGTAAGGAATTTATCAAGTCCGTAAGGAATTTGTTCAGTCCGTTAGGAATTTATTAAGTCCGTAAGGAATTTGTTCAGTCCGTGAGGAATTAATTAAGTCCGTGAGGAATTAATTAAGTCCGTAAGGAATTAATTAAGTCCGTAAGGAATTAGTTCAGTCCGTAAGGAATTAATTCAGTCCGTAAAGTATTAATTAAGTCCGTAAGGAATTAATTAAGTCCGTAAGGAATTAATTAAATCCGTAAGGAATTAATTCAATCCGTAAGGAATTAATTCAGTAAGAAAGGAATTCAATCAATCCTAAAGAATTAGTTCAGTCCGTAAGGAAATAATTAAGTCCGTAAGGAATTTATTAAGTCCGTAAGGAATTTATTAAGTCCGTAAGGAATTTATTAAGTCCGTAAGGAATTTTTTCAGTCCGTAAAGAATTAATTAAGTCCATAAGGAATTAATTAAGTCCGTAAAGAATTAATTAAGTCCGTAAGGAGTTAATTAAGTCCGTAAAGAATTAATTAAGTCCGTAAGGAGTTAATTAAGTCCGTAAGGAATATGTTCAGTCCGTAAGGAATTTGTTCAATCCGTAAGGAATTAATTAAGTCCCTAAGGGATTAATTCAGTCCGTAATGAATTAATTCAGTCCGTAAGGAATTATTTAAGTCCGTAAGGAATTAATTCAGTCCGTAATGAATTACTTCAGCCCGTAAAGAATTAATTCAGTCCGTAAGGAATTAATTCAGTCCGTAAGGAATTAATTCAGTCCGCAACGAATTAATTAAGTCCGTAAGGAATTAATTAAATCCGTAAGGAATTAATTCAGTCCATAAGGAATTAATTCAGTAAGAAAGGAATTCAATCAATCCTAAAGAATTAATTCAGTCCGTAAGGAATTTATTAAGTCCGTAAGGAATTTATCAATTCCGTAAGGAAATAACTAAGTCCGTAAGGAATTTGTTCAGTCCGTCAGGAATTTATTAAGTCCGTAAGGAATTAATTAAGTCCGTAAGGAATTTATTAAGTCCGTAAGGTATTAATTAAGTCCGTAAGGAATTTGTTCAGTCCGTAAGGAATTAATTAAGTCCGTAAGGAATTAATTAAGTCCGTAAGGAATTAATTAAGTCCGTAAGGAATTAATTCAGTCCGTAAAGTATTAATTAAGTCCGTAAGGAATTAATTAAGTCCGTAAGGAATTAATTAAATCCGTAAGGAATTAATTCAATCCGTAAGGAATTAATTCAGTAAGAAAGGAATTCAATCAATCCTAAAGAATTAGTTCAGTCCGTAATGAATTAATTAAGTCCGTAAGGAATTTATTAAGTCCGTAAGGAATTTTTTCAGTCCGTAAAGAATTAATTCAGTCCGTAAGGAATTAATTAAGTCCGTAAAGAATTGATTAAGTCCGTAAGGAGTTAATTAAGTCCGTAAGGAATATGTTCAGTCCGTAAGGAATTTGTTCAGTCCGTAAGGAATTAATTCAGTCCGTAATGAATTAATTCAGTCCGTAAATAATTAATTCAGTCCTTAAGGAAATAATTAAATCCGTAAGGAATTAAGTCAGTCCGTAATGAATTAATTCAGTCCGTAAATAATTAATTCAGTCCTTAAGGAATTAATTAAATCCGTAAGGAATTAATTCCGTCCGTAAGGAATTAATTCAGTAAGAAAGGAATTCAATCAATCCTAAAGAATTAATTCAGTCCGTAAGGTATTAATTAAGTCCGTAAGGAATTTGTTCAGTCCGTAAGGAATTAATTAAGTCCGTAAGGAATTAATTAAGTCCGTAAGGAATTAATTCAGTCCGTAAGGAATTAATTCACTCCGTAAGGAATTAATTCAGTCCGTAAGGAATTAATTCAGTCCGTAAGGAATTTGTTCAGTCCGTAAGGAATTTGTTCAGTCCGTAAGTAATTAATTAAGTCCGTAAGGAATTAATTCAGTCCGTAATGTATTAATTAAGTCCGTAAAGAATTAATTCAGTCCGTAAGGAATTAATTCAGTCCGTAAGGAATTTGTTCAGTCCGTAAGGAATTTGTTCAGTCCGTAAGGAATTAATTAAGTCCGTAAGGAATTTGTTCAGTCCGTAAGGAATTTGTTCAGTCCGTAAGGAATTAATTAAGTCCGTAAGGGATTAATTCAGTCCGTAATGAATTAATTCAGTCCGTAAGGAATTATTTAAGTCCGTAAGGAATTAATTCAGTCCGTAATGAATTACTTCAGCCCGTAAAGAATTAATTCAGCCCGTAAGGAATTAATTCAGTCCGTAAGGAATTAATTCAGTCCGCAACGAATTAATTAAGTCCGTTAGGAATTAATTAAATCCGTAAGGAATTAATTCAGTCCATAAGGAATTAATTCAGTAAGAAAGGAATTAAATCAATCCAAAAGAATTAATTCAGTCCGTAAGGAATTTGTTCAGTCCGTAAGGAATTAATTAAGTCCGTAAGGAATTTGTTCAGTCCGTAAGGAATTAATTAAGTCCGTAAGGAATTAATTAAGTCCGTAAGGAATTAATTCAGTCCGTAAGGAATTAATTCAGTCCGTAAAGAATTAATTAAGTCCGTAAGGAATTAATTAAGTCCGTAAGGAATTTGTTCAGTCCGTAAGTAATTAATTAAGTCCATAAGGAATTAATTCAGTCCGTAATGAATTAATTAAGTCCGTAAGGAATTAATTCAGTCCGTAATGAATTACTTCAGCCCGTAAAAAATTAATTAAATCCGTAAGGAATTAATTCAGTCCATAAGGAATTAATTCAGTAAGAAAGGAATTCAATCAATCCTAAAGAATTAATTCAGTCCGTAAGGAATTTATCAAGTCCGTAAGGAATTAAGTCCGTAAGGAATTTGTTCAGTCCGTTAGGAATTTATTAAGTCCGTAAGGAATTTGTTCAGTCCGTGAGGAATTAATTAAGTCCGTAAGGAATTAATTAAGTCCGTAAGGAATTAATTAAGTCCGTAAGGAATTAGTTCAGTCCGTAAGGAATTAATTCAGTCCGTAAAGTATTAATTAAGTCCGTAAGGAATTAATTAAGTCCGTAAGGAATTAATTAAATCCGTAAGGAATTAATTCAATCCGTAAGGAATTAATTCAGTAAGAAAGGAATTCAATCAATCCTAAAGAATTAGTTCAGTCCGTAAGGAAATAATTAAGTCCGTAAGGAATTTATTAAGTCCGTAAGGAATTTATTAAGTCCGTAAGGAATTTATTAAGTCCGTAAGGAATTTTTTCAGTCCGTAAAGAATTAATTAAGTCCATAAGGAATTAATTAAGTCCGTAAAGAATTAATTAAGTCCGTAAGGAGTTAATTAAGTCCGTAAAGAATTAATTAAGTCCGTAAGGAGTTAATTAAGTCCGTAAGGAATATGTTCAGTCCGTAAGGAATTTGTTCAATCCGTAAGGAATTAATTAAGTCCGTAAGGGATTAATTCAGTCCGTAATGAATTAATTCAGTCCGTAAGGAATTATTTAAGTAGGTAAGGAATTAATTCAGTCCGTAATGAATTACTTCAGCCCGTAAAGAATTAATTCAGTCCGTAAGGAATTAATTCAGTCCGTAAGGAATTAATTCAGTCCGCAACGAATTAATTAAGTCCGTAAGGAATTAATTAAATCCGTAAGGAATTACTTCAGTCCATAAGGAATTAATTCAGTAAGAAAGGAATTCAATCAATCCTAAAGAATTAATTCAGTCCGTAAGGAATTTATTAAGTCCGTAAGGAATTTATCAATTCCGTAAGGAAATAACTAAGTCCGTAAGGAATTTGTTCAGTCCGTCAGGAATTTATTAAGTCCGTAAGGAATTAATTAAGTCCGTAAGGAATTAGTTCAGTCCGTAAGGAATTAATTCAGTCCGTAAAGTATTAATTAAGTCCGTAAGGAATTAATTAAGTCCGTAAGGAATTAATTAAATCCGTAAGGAATTAATTCAATCCGTAAGGAATTAATTCAGTAGGAAAGGAATTCAATCAATCCTAAAGAATTAGTTCAGTCCGTAAGGAATTTATTAAGTCCGTAAGGAATTAATTAAGTCCGTAAGGAATTTTTTCAGTCCGTAAGGAATTAATTAAGTCCGTAATGAATTAATTCAGTCCGTAAGGAAATATTTAAGTCCGTCAGGAATTAATTCAGTCCGTAATGAATTACTTCAGCCCGTAAAAAATTAATTCAGTCCGTAAGGAATTAATTAAGTCCGTAAGGAATTTGTTCAGTCCGTCAGGAATTTATTAAGTCCGTAAGGAAATAATTAAGTCCGTAAGGAATTTGTTCAGTCCGTAAGGAATTTATTAAGTCCGTAAGGAATTTCTTAAGTCCGTAAGGAATTTTTTCAGTCCTTAAGGAATTAATTAAGTCCGTAAGGAATTAATTAAGTCCGTAAAGAATTAATTCAGTCCGTAAGGAATTAATTCAGTCCGTAAAGAATTAATTAAGTCCGTAAGGAGTTAATTAAGTCCGTAAGGAGTTAATTAAGTCCGTAAGGAATTTGTTCAGTCCGTAAGGAGTTAATTAAGTCCGTAAGGAATTTGTTCAGTCCGTAAGGAATTAAATTAAGTCCGTAAGGAATTTGTTCAGTCCGTAAGGAATTAATTAAGTCCGTAAGGGATTAATTCAGTCCGTAACGAATTAATTCAGTCCGTCAAGAATAAATTCAGTCCGTAAGTAATTAATTCAGTCCGTAAAGAATTAATAAAGTCCGTAAGGAATTAATTAAGTCCGTAAGGAGTTAATTAAATCCGTAAGGAATTAATTCAGTCCGTAGGGAATTAATTCAGTAAGAAAGGAATTCAATCAATCCAAAAGAATTAATTCAGTCCGTAAGGAATTAATTCAGTAAGAAATGAATTCAATCAATCCTAAAGAATTAATTCTGTCCGTAAGGAATTAATTAAGTCCGTAAGTAATTTATTAAGTCCGTAAATAATTTGTTCAGTCCGTAAGGAATTAATTAAGTCCGTAAGGAATTAATTAAATCCGTAAGAAATTAATTAAGTCCGTAAAGAATTAATTCAGTCCGTAAGGAATTAATTAAGTCCGTAAGGGATTAATTCAGTCCGTAATGAATTAATTCAGTCCGTAAGGAATTATTTAAGTCCGTAAGGAATTAATTCAGCCCGTAAAGAATTAATTCAGTCCGTAAGGAATTATTTAAGTCCGTAAGGAATTAATTAAATCCGTAAGGAATTAATTCAGTAAGAAAGGAATTCAATCAATCCTAAAGAATTAATTCAGTCCGTAAGGAATTAATTAAGTCCGTAAGGAATTTGTTCAGTCCGTAAGGAATTAATTAAGTCCGTAAGGAATTATTTAAGTCCGTAAACAATTAATTCAGTCCGTAAGGAATTAATTCAGTCCGTAAAGAATTAATTAAGTCCGTAAGGAATTAATTAAGTCCGTTAGGAATTTGTTCAGTCCGTAAGGAATTAATTAAGTCCGTAAGGAATTAATTCAGTCCGTAAGGAATTTGTTCAGTCCGTAAGGAATTAATTAAGTCCATAAGGAAAAAATTAAGTCCGTAAAGAATTAATTCAGTCCGTAAGGAATTAATTCAGTCCGTAAAGAATTAATTAAGTCCGTAAGGAATTAATTAAGTCCGTAAGGAATTTGTTCAGTCCGTAAGGAATTAATTAAGTCCGTAAAGAATTAATTCAGTCCGTAAGGAATTAATTCAGTCCGTAAAGAATTAATTAAGTCCGTAAGGAATTTGTTCAGTCCGTAAGGAATTTATTAAGTCCGTAAGGAATTTTTTCAGTCCGTAAGGAATTAATTAAGTCCGTAAGGAATTAATTCAGTCCGTAAAGAATTAATTAATTCCGTAAGGAGTTAATTAAGTCCGTAAGGAATTTGTTCAGTCCGTAAGGAGTTAATTAATTCCGTAAGGAATTTGTTCAGTCCGTAAGGAATTAATTAAGTCCGTAAGGAATTTGTTCAGTCCGTAAGGAATTAATTAAGTCCGTAAGGGATTAATTCAGTCCGTAACGAATTAATTCAGTCCGTCAAGAATAAATTCAGTCCGTAAGTAATTAATTCAGTCCGTAAAGAATTAATAAAGTCCGTAAGGAATTAATTAAGTCCGTAAGGAATTAATTAAATCCGTAAGGAATTAATTCAGTCCGTAAGGAATTAATTCAGTAAGAAAGGAATTCAATCAATCCCAAAGAATTTATTCAGTCCGTAAGTAATTAATTCAGTAAGAAATGAATTCAATCAATCCTAAAGAATTAATTTTGTCCGTAAGGAATTAATTAAGTCCGTAAGTAATTTATTAAGTCCGTAAATAATTTGTTCAGTCCGTAAGGAAATAATTAAGTCCGTAAGGAATTAATTAAGTCCGTAAAGAATTAATTCAGTCCGTAAGGAATTAATTAAGTCCGTAAGGGATTACTTCAGTCCGTAATGAATTAATTCAGTCCGTAAGGAATTATTTAAGTCCGTAAGGAATTAATTCAGTCCGTAAGGAATTATTTCAGCCCGTAAAGAATTAATTCAGTCCGTAAGGAATTATTTAAGTCCGTAAGGAATTAATTAAGTCCATAAGGAATTAATTAAATTCGTAAGGAATTAATTCAGTAAGAAAGGAATTCAATCAATCCTAAAGAATTAATTAAGTCCGTAAGGAATTTATTAAGTCCGTAAGGAATTTGTTCAGTCCGTAAGGAATTAATTAAGTCCGTAAGGAATTATTTAAGTCCGTAAACAATTAATTCAGTCCGTAAGGAATTAATTCAGTCCGTAAAGAATTAATTAAGTCCGTAAGGAATTAATTAAGTCCGTTAGGAATTTGTTCAGTCCGTAAGGAATTAATTAAGTCCGTAAGGAATTAATTCAGTCCGTAATGAATGAATCCAGTCCGTAAAGAATTAATTCAGTCCGTAAGGAATTAATTCAGTCCGTAAGGAATTTGTTCAGTCCGTAAGGAATTAATTAAGTCCATAAGGAAATAATTAAGTCCGTAAAGAATTAATTCAGTCCGTAAGGAATTAATTCAGTCCGTAAAGAATTAATTAAGTCCGTAAGGAATTAATTAAGTCCGTAAGGAATTTGTTCAGTCCGTAAGGAATTAATTAAGTCCGTAAAGAATTAATTCAGTCCGTAAGGAATTAATTCAGTCCGTAAAGAATTAATTAAGTCCGTAAGGAATTAATTAAGTCCGTAAGGAATTTGTTCAGTCCGTAAGGAATTAATTCAGTCCGTAAGAAATTAATTCAGTAAGAAAGGAATTCAATCAATCCTAAAGAATTAATTCAGTCCGTAAGGAATTAATTAAGTCCGTAAGTAATTTATTAAGTCCGTAAGGAATTAATTAAGTCCGTAAGGAATTCGTTCAGTCCGTAAGGAATTAATTAAGTCCGTAAGGAATTAATTAAGTCCGTAAAGAATTAATTCAGTCCGTAAGGAATTAATTTAGTCCGTAAAGAATTAATTATGTCCGTAAGGAATTAATTAAGTTGGTAAGGAATTTGTTCAGTCCGTAAGGAATTAATTAAGTCCGTAAGGAATTAATTCAGTCCGTAATGAATTAATTCAGTCCGTAAAGAAATAATTCAGTCCTTAAGAAATTAATTCAGTCCGTAAGGAATTTATTAAGTCCGTAAGGAATTTGTTCAGTCCGTAAGGAATTATTTAAGTCCGTAAGGAATTTGTTCAGTCCGTAAGGAATTAGTTAAGTCCGTAAAGAATTAATTCAGTCCGTAATGAATTACTTCAGTCCGTAAAGAATTAATTCGGTCCGTAAGGAATTAATTCAGTCCGTAAGGAATTAATTGCAGTCTGCAACGAATTAATTAAGTCCGTAAGGAATTAATTAAATCCGTAAGGAATTAATTCAGTCCATACTTAATTAATTCAATAAGAAAGAAATTTAATCAATCCTAAAGAATTAATTCAGTCCGTAAGGAATTAATTAAGTCCGTAAGGAATTTATTAAGTCCGTAAGGAATTAATTAAGTCCGTAAGGAATTTGTTCAGTCCGTAAGGAATTAATTAAGTCCGTAAAGAATTTGTTCAGTCCGTAAGGAATTAATTAAGTCCGCAAGGAATTTGTTCAGTCCGTAAGGAATTAATTAAATCCGGAAGGAATTAATTCAGTCCGTAAGGAATTAATTCAGTCCGTAAAGAATTAATAAAGTCCGTAAGGAATTAATTAAGTCCGTAAGGAATTAATTAAATCCGTAAGGAATTAATTCAGTCCGTAAGGAATTAATTCAGTAAGAAAGGAATTCAATCAATCCAAAAGAATTAATTCAGTCCGTAAGGAATTAATTCAGTAAGAAATGAATTCAATCAATCCTAAAGAATTAATTCTGTCCGTAAGGAATTAATTAAGTCCGTAAGTAATTTATTAAGTTGGTAAATAATTTGTTCAGTCCGTAAGGAATTAATTAAGTCCGTAAGGAATTAATTAAGTCCGTAAGGAATTAATTAAGTCCGTAAAGAATTAATTCAGTCCGTAAGGAATTAATTAAGTCCGTAAGGGATTAATTCAGTCCGTAATGAATTAATTCAGTCCGTAAAGAATTATTTAAGTCCGTAAGGAATTAATTCAGTCCGTAAGGGATTAATTCTGTCCGTAATGAATTAATTCAGTCCGTAAGGAATTATTTAAGTCCGTAAGGAATTAATTAAGTCCATAAGGAATTAATTCAGCCCGTAAAGAATTAATTCAGTCCGTAAGGAATTACTTAAGTCCGTAAGGAATTAATTAAGTCCATAAGGAATTAATTAAATCCGTAAGGAATTAATTCAGTAAGAAAGGAATTCAATCAATCCTAAAGAATTAATTCAGTCCGTAAGGAATTTGTTCAGTCCGTAAGGAATTAATTAAGTCCGTAAGGAATTATTTAAGTCCGTAAACAATTAATTCAGTCCGTAAGGAATTAATTCAGTCCGTAAGGAATTAATTAAGTCCGTTAGGAATTTGTTCAGTCCGTAAGGAATTAATTCAGTCCGTAAGGAATTAATTCAGTCCGTAATGAATGAATCCAGTCCGTAAAGAATTAATTCAGTCCGTAAGGAATTAATTCAGTCCGTAAGGAATTTGTTCAGTCCGTAAGGAATTAATTAAGTCCATAAGGAATTAATTAAGTCCGTAAAGAATTAATTCAGTCCGTAAGGAATTAATTCAGTCCGTAAAGAATTAATTAAGTCCGTAAGGAATTAATTAAGTCCGTAAGGAATTTGTTCAGTCCGTAAGGAATTAATTAAGTCCGTAAAGAATTAATTCAGTCCGTAAGGAATTAATTCAGTCCGTAAAGAATTAATTAAGTCCGTAAGGAATTAATTAAGTCCGTAAGGAATTTGTTCAGTCCGTAAGGAATTAACTAAGTCCGGAATGAATTAATTCAGTCCGTAATGAAATAATTCAGTCCGTAAAGAATTAATAAAGTCCGTAAGGAATTAATTAAGTCCGTAAGGAATTAATTAAATCCGTAAGGAATTAATTCAGTCCGTAAGAAATTAATTCAGTAAGAAAGGAATTCAATCAATCCTAAAGAATTAATTCAGTCCGTAAGGAATTAATTAAGTCCGTAAGGAATTTGTTCAGTCCGTAAGGAATTAATTAAGTCCGTAAGGAATTTGTTCAGTCCGTAAGGAATTAATAAAGTCCGTAAGGAATTAATTAAGTCCGTAAAGAATTTGTTCAGTCCGTAAGGAATTAATTAATTCCGAAAGGAATTTGTTCAGTCCGTAAGGAATTAATTAAATCCGTAAGGAATTAATTCAGTCCGTAAGGAATTAATTAAGTCCGTAAGTAATTTGTTCAGTCCGTAAGGAATTAATTAAGTCCGTAAGGAATTTGTTCAGTCCGTAAGGAATTAGTTAAGTCCGTAAAGAATTAATTCAGTCCGTAATGAATTACTTCAGTCCGTAAAGAATTAATTCGGTCCGTAAGGAATTAATTCAGTCCGTAAGGAATTAATTCAGTCCGCAACGAATTAATTAAGTCCGTAAGGAATTAATTAAATCCGTAAGGAATTAATTCAGTCCATACTTAATTAATTCAGTAAGAAAGAAATTCAATCAATCCTAAAGAATTAATTCGTAAGGAATTAATTCAGTCCGTAAGGAATTAATTCAGTCCGTAAAGTATTAATTAAGTCCCTAAGGAATTAATTCAGTCCGTAAGGAATTAGTTCAGTCCGCAACGAATTAATTAAGTCCGTAAGGAATTAATTAGGTCCGTAAGGAATTATTTCAGTCCGTAATGAATTAATTCATTCCGTAAATAATTAATTCAGTCCGTAAGGAATTAATTCAGTCCGTAAGGAATTTATTAAGTCCGTAAGGAATTAATTCAGTCCGTAAAGAATTAATTCAGTAAGAAAGGAATTCAATCAATCCTAAAGAATTAATTCAGTCCGTAAGGAATTAATTAAGTCCGTAAGGAATGTATTAAGTCCGTAAATAATTTGTTCAGTTCGTAAGGAATTAATTAAGTCCGTAAGGGATTAACTAAGTCCTTAAGGAATTAATTAATTCCGTAAGGAATTAGTTCAGTCCGTAAGGAATTAATTAAGTCCGTAAGGAATTTGTTCAGTCCGTAAGGAATTAATAAAGTCCGTAAGGAATTAATTAAGTCCGTAAAGAATTTGTTCAGTCCGTAAGGAATTAATTAATTCCGAAAGGAATTTGTTCAGTCCGTAAGGAATTAATTAAGTCCGTAACGGATTAATTCAGTCCGTAATGAATTAATTAAGTCCGTAAGGAATTAATTCAGTCCGTAAGGAATTAATTCAGTCCGCAACGAATTAGTTAAGTCCGTAAGGAGTTTGTTCAGTCCGTAAGGAATTAATTAAGTCCGTAAGGAATTTGTTCAGTCCGTAAGGAATTAATTAAGTCCGTAACGGATTAATTCAGTCCGTAATGAATTAATTAAGTCCGTAATGAATTACTTCAGTCCGAAAAGAATTAATTCAGTCCGTAAGGAATTAATTCAGTCCGTAAGGAATTAATTAAGCCCGCAACGAATTAATTAAGTCCGTAAGGAATTTATTAAGTCCGTAAGGAATTAATTAAGTCCGTAAGGAATTTGTTCAGTCCGTAAGGAATTTGTTCAGTCCGTAAGGAATTTGTTCAGTCCGTAAGGAATTAATTAAGTCCGTAAGGAATTAATTCAGTCCGTAATGAATTAATTCAGTCCGTAAAGAATTAATTCAGTCCGTAAGGAATTAGTTCAGTCCGTAAGGAATTAATTAAGTCCGTAAGGAATTTGTTCAGTCCGTAAGGAATTAATAAAGTCCGTAAGGAATTAATTAAGTCCGTAAAGAATTTGTTCAGTCCGTAAGGAATTAATTAATTCCGAAAGGAATTTGTTCAGTCCGTAAGGAATTAATTAAATCCGTAAGGAATTAATTCAGTCCGTAAGGAATTAATTCAGTAGGAAAGGAATTCAATCAATCCTAAAGAATTAATTCAGTCCGTAAAGAATTAATTCAGTCCGTAAGGAATTTGTTCAGTTTGTAATGAATTTATTAAATCCGTAAGGAATTTGTTCAGTCCGTAAGGAATTAATTAAGTCCGTAAGGAATTTGTTCAGTCCGTAAGGAATTAATTAAGTCCGTAACGGATTAATTCAGTCCGTAATGAATTAATTAAGTCCGTAAGGAGGTATTTAAGTCCGTAAGGAATTAATTCAGTCCGTAATGAATTACTTCAGTCCGTAAAGAATTAATTCAGTCCGTAAGGAATTAATTCAATCCGTAAGGAATTAATTCAGTCCGCAACGAATTAATTAAGTACGTAAGGAATTTGTTCAGTCCGTAAGGAATTAATTAAGTCCGTAAGAAATTTGTTCAGTCCGTAAGGAATTAATTAAGTCCGTAACGGATTAATTCAGTCCGTGATGAATTAATTAAGTCCGTAAGGAATTATTTAAGTCCGTAAGGAATTAATTCAGTCCGTAATGAATTACTTCAGTCCGTAAAGAATTAATTCAGTCCGTAAGGAATTAGTTCAGTCCGTAAGGAAATAATTAAGTCCGTAAGGAATTTGTTCAGTCAGTAAGGAATTTGTTCAGTCCGTAAGGAATTAATTAAGTCCGTAAGGAATTAATTCAGTCCGTAATGAATTAATTCAGTCCGTAAAGAATTAATTCAGTCCGTAAGGAATTAGTTCAGTCCGTAAGGAAATAATTAAGTCCGTAAGGAATTTGTTCAGTCCGTAAGGAATTTATTATGTCCGTAAGGAATTAATTAATGCCGTAAGGAATTAATTAGGTCCGTAAGGAATTAATTCAGTCCGTAAGGAATTAATTCAGTCCGTAAAGTATTAATTAAGTCCCTAAGGAATTAATTCAGTCCGTAAGGAATTAGTTCAGTCCGCAACGAATTAATTAAGTCCGTAAGGAATTAATTAGGTCCGTAAGGAATTATTTCAGTCCGTAATGAATTAATTCATTCCGTAAATAATTAATTCAGTCCGTAAGGAATTAATTCAGTCCGTAAGGAATTTATTAAGTCCGTAAGGAATTAATTCAGTCCGTAAAGAATTAATTCAGTAAGAAAGGAATTCAATCAATCCTAAAGAATTAATTCAGTCCGTAAGGAATTAATTAAGTCCGTAAGGAATGTATTAAGTCCGTAAATAATTTGTTCAGTTCGTAAGGAATTAATTAAGTCCGTAAGGGATTAACTAAGTCCTTAAGGAATTAATTAATTCCGTAAGGAATTATTTAAGTCCGTAAGGAATTTGTTCAGTCCGTAAGGAATTAATTAAGTCCGTAAGGAATTTGTTCAGTCCGTAAGGAATTAGTTAAGTCCGTAACGGATTAATTCAGTCCGTAATGAATTAATTAAGTCCGTAAGGAATTATTTAAGTCCGTAAGGAATTAATTCAGTCCGTAATGAATTACTTCAGTCCGTAAAGAATTAATTCAGTCCGTAAGGAATTAATTCAGTCCGTAAGGAATTAATTCAGTCCGCAACGAATTAATTAAGTACGTAAGGAATTTATTAAGTCCGTAAGGAATTAATTAAATCCGTAAGGAATTTGTTCAGTCCGTAAGGAATCTGTTCAGTCCGTAAGGAATTAATTCAGTCCGTAATGAATTAATTCAGTCCGTAAAGAATTAATTCAGTCCGTAAGGAATCAGTTCAGTCCGTAAGGAATTAATTAAGTCCGTAAGGAATTTGTTCAGTCCGTAAGGAATTTATTAAGTACGTAAGGAATTAATTAAGTCCGTAAGGAATTAATTAGGTCCGTAAGGAATTAATTCAGTCCTTAAGGAATTAATTCAGTCCGTAAAGTATTAATTAAGTCCGTAAGGAATTAATTCAGTCCGTAAGGAATTAGTTCAGTCCGCAACGAATTAATTAAGTCCGTAAGGATTTAATTAAGTCGGTAAGGAATTTGTTCAGTCCGTAAGGAATTTGTTCAGTCCGTAAGGAATTAATTAAGTCCGTAAGGAATTTGTTCAGTCCGTAAGGAATGAATTAAGTCCGTAAGGAATTAATTAAATCCGTAAGGAATTAATTCAGTCCGTAAGGAATTAATTCGGTCCGTAAGGATTTAATTCAGTCCTTAAGGAATTATTAAGTCCGTAAGGAATAATTAAGTACGTAAGGAATTTAGTAAGTCCGTAAGGAATTTATTAAGTCGGTAAGGAATTAATTAGGTACGTAAGGAATTAATTCAGTCCGTAAGGAATTAATTCAGTCCGTAAAGTATTAATTAAGTCCGTAAGGAATTAATTCAGTCCGTAAGGAATTAGTTCAGTCCGCAACGAATTAATTAAGTCCGTAAGGAATTAATTAAGTCCGTAAGGAATTTGTTCAGTCTGTAATGAATTAATTCATTCCGTAAATAATTAATTCAGTCCGTAAGGAATTAATTCAGTCCGTAAGGAATTTATTAAGTCCGTAAGGAATTAATTCAGTCCGTAAAGAATTAATTCAGTAAGAAAGGAATTCAATCAATCCTAAAGAATTAATTCAGTCCGTAAGGAATTAATTAAGTCCGTAAGGAATGTATTAAGTCCGTAAATAATTTGTTCAGTCCGTAAGGAATTAATTAAGTCCGTAATGAATTAATTAAGTCCGTAAGGAATTATTTAAGTCCGTAAGGAATTAATTCATTCCGTAATGAATTACTTCAGTCCGTAAAGAATTAATTCAGTCCGTAAGGAATTAATTCAGTCCGTAAGGAATTAATTCAGTCCGTAATGAATTAATTCAGTCCGTAAAGAATTAATTCAGTCCGTAAGGAATCAGTTCAGTCCGTAAGGAATTAATTAAGTCCGTAAGGAATTTGTTCAGTAAGTAAGGAATTTATTAAGTCCGTAAGGAATTAATTCAGTCCGTAAGGAATTAATTCAGTCCGTAAAGTATTAATTAAGTCCGTAAGGAATCAGTTCAGTCCGTAAGGAATTAATTAAGTCCGTAAGGAATTTGTTCAGTAAGTAAGGAATTTATTAAGTCCGTAAGGAATTAATTCAGTCCGTAAGGAATTAATTCAGTCCGTAAAGTATTAATTAAGTCCGTAAGGAATTTGTTCAGTCCGTAAGGAATGAATTAAGTCCGTAAGGAATTAATTAAATCCGTAAGGAATTAATTCAGTCCGTAAGGAATTAATTCAGTAAGAAAGGAATTCAATCAATCCTAAAGAATTAATTCAGTCCGTAAGGAATTAATTAAGTACGTAAGGAATTTAGTAAGTCCGTAAAGAATTTATTAAGTCGGTAAGGAATTTGTTCAGTTCGTAAGGAATTAATTAAGTCCGTAAGGAATTAATTAAGTCCGTAAAGAATTAATTCAATCCGTAAGGAATTAATTCAGTCTGTAAAGAATTAATTAAGTCCGTAAGGAATTAATTAAGTCCGTAAGGAATTAGTTCAGTCCGTAATGAATTAATTAATTCCGTAAATAATTAATTCAGTCCGTAAGGAATTAATTCAGTCCGTAAGGAATTTATTAAGTCCGTAAGGAATTAATTCAGTTCGTAAAGAATTAATTCAGTAAGAAAGGAATTCAATCAATCCTAAAGAATTAATTCAGTAAGAAAGGAATTAATTAAGTCCTTAAGGAATTATTAAGTCCGTAAGGAATTAATTAAGTACGTAAGGAATTTAGTAAGTCCGTAAGGAATTTATTAAGTCGGTAAGGAATTTGTTCAGTTCGTAAGGAATTAATTAAGTCCGTAAGGAATTAATTAAGTCCGTAAAGAATTAATTAAGTCCGTAAGGAATTAATTAAGTCCGTAAAGAATTAATTCAATCCGTAAGGAATTAATTCAGTCTGTAAAGAATTAATTAAGTCCGTAAGGAATTAATTAAGTCCGTAAGGAATTTGTTCAGTCTGTAAGGAATTAAATAAGTCCGTAAGGAATTAGTTCAGTCCGTAATGAATTAATTAATTCCGTAAATAATTAATTCAGTCCGTAAGGAATTAATTCAGTCCGTAAGGAATTTATTAAGTCCGTAAGGAATTAATTCAGTTCGTAAAGAATTAATTCAGTAAGAAAGGAATTCAATCAATCCTAAAGAATTAATTCAGTCCGTAAGGAATTAATTAAGTCCTTAAGGAATTATTAAGTCCGTAAGGAATTAATTAAGTACGTAAGGAATTTAGTAAGTCCGTAAGGAATTTATTAAGTCGGTAAGGAATTTGTTCAGTTCGTAAGGAATTAATTAATTCCGTAAGGAATTAATTAAGTCCGTAAAGAATTAATTCAATCCGTAAGGAAATAATTCAGTCTGTAAAGAATTAATTAAGTCCGTAAGGAATTAATTAATTCCGTAAGGAATTTGTTCAGTCTGTAAGGAATTAATTAAGTCCGTAAGGAATTAGTTCAGTCCGTAATGAATTAATTCATTCCGTAAATAATTAATTCAGTCCGTAAGGAATTAATTCAGTCCGTAAGGAATTTATTAAGTCCGTAAATAATTTGTTCAGTCCGTAAGGAATTAATTAAATCCGTAAGGGATTAACTAAGTCCTTAAGGAATTAATTAATTCCGTAAGGAATTAATTAAGTCCGTTAGGAATTTGTTCAGTCCGTAAGGAATTAATTAAGTCCGTAACGGATTAATTCAGTCCGTAATGAATTAATTAAGTCCGTAAGGAATTTAGTAAGTCCGTAAGGAATTTATTAAGTCGGTAAGGAATTTGTTCAGTCCGTAAGGAATTAATTAAGTCCGTAAGGAATTAGTTAAGTCCGTAAAGAAATAATTCAATCCGTAAGGAATTAATTCAGTCTGTAAAGAATTAATTCAGTCCGTAAGGAATTAATTCAGTCCGTAAGGAATTAATTCAGTCCGTAAGGAATTAGTTCAGTCCGCAACGAATTAATTAAGTCCGTAAGGAATTAATTAAGTCGGTAAGGAATTTGTTCAGTCCGTAAGGAATTTGTTCAGTCCGTAAGGAATTAATTAAGTCCGTAAGGAATTTGTTCAGTCCGTAAGGAATGAATTAAGTCCGTAAGGAATTAATTAAATCCGTAAGGAATTAATTCAGTCCGTAAGGAAATAATTCAGTAAGAAAGGAATTCAATCAATCTTAAAGAATTAATTCAGTCTGTAAAGAATTAATTAAGTCCGTAAGGAATTAACTAAGTCCGTAAGGAATTTGTTCAGTCTGTAAGGAATTAATTAAGTCCGTAAGGAATTAATTCAGTCCGTAATGAATTAATTCATTCCGTAAATAATTAATTCAGTCCGTAAGGAATTAATTCAGTCCGTAAGGAATTTAATAAGTCCGTAAGGAATTAATTCAGTTCGTAAAGAATTAATTCAGTAAGAAAGGAATTCAATCAATCCTAAAGAATTAATTCAGTCCGTAAGGAATTAATTAAGTCCGTAAGGAATGTATTAAGTCCGTAAATAATTTGTTCAGTCCGTAAGGAATTAATTAAGTCCTTAAGGAATTATTAAGTCCGTAAGGAATTAATTAAGTACGTAAGGAAGTTAGTAAGTCCGTAAGGAATTTATTAAGTCGGTAAGGAATTTGTTCAGTTCGTAAGGAATTAATTAAGTCCGTAAGGAATTAATTAAGTCCGTAAAGAATTAATTCAATCCGTAAGGAATTAATTCAGTCTGTAAAGAATTAATTAAGTCCGTAAGGAATTAATTAAGTCCGTAAGGAATTTGTTCAGTCTGTAAGGAATTAATTAAGTCCGTAAGGAATTAGTTCAGTGCGTAATGAATTAATTCATTCCGTAAATAATTAATTCAGTCCGTAAGGAATTAATTCAGTCCGTAAGGAATTTATTAAGTCCGTAAGGAATTAATTCAGTTCGTAAAGAATTAATTCAGTAAGAAAGGAATTCAATCAATCCTAAAGAATTATTTCAGTCCGTAAGGAATTAATTAAGTCCGTAAGGAATGTATTAAGTCCGTAAATAATTTGTTCAGTCCGTAAGGAATTAATTAAGTCCTTAAGGAATTATTAAGTCCGTAAGGAATTAATTAAGTACGTAAGGAATTTAGTAAGTCCGTAAGGAATTTATTAAGTCGGTAAGGAATTTGTTCAGTTCGTAAGGAATTAATTAAATCCGTAAGGAATTAATTAAGTCCGTAAAGAATTAATTCAATCCGTAAGGAATTTGTTCAGTCTGTAAGGAATTAATTAAGTCCGTAAGGAATTAGTTCAGTCCGTAATGAATTAATTCATTCCGTAAATAATAAATTCAGTCCGTAAGGAATTAATTCAGTCCCTAAGGAATTTATTAAGTCCGTAAGGAATTAATTCAGTTCGTAAAGAATTAATTCAGTAAGAAAGGAATTCAATCAATCCTAAAGAATTAATTCAGTCCGTAAGGAATTAATTAAGTCCGTAAGGAATGTATTAAGTCCGTAAATAATTTGTTCAGTCCGTAAGGAATTAATTAAGTCCGTAAGGGATTAACTAAGTCCTTAAGGAATTAATTAATTCCGTAAGGAATTATTTAAGTCCGTAAGGAATTTGTTCAGTCCGTAAGGAATTAATTAAGTCCGTGAGGAATTTGTTCAGTCCGTAAGGAATTAATTAAGTCCGTAACGGATTAATTCAGTCCGTAATGAATTAATTAAGTCCGTAAGGAATTTAGTAAGTCCGTAAGGAATTTATTAAGTCGGTAAGGAATTTGTTCAGTCCGTAAGGAATTAATTAAGTCCGTAAGGAATTAGTTAAGTCCGTAAAGAAATAATTCAATCCGTAAGGAATTAATTCAGTCTGTAAAGAATTAATTAAGTCCGTAAGGAATTAATTAAGTCCGTAAGGAATTTATTAAGTCCGTAAGGAATTAATTCAGTTCGTAAAGAATTAATTCAGTAAGAAAGGAATTCAATCAATCCTAAAGAATTAATTCAGTCCGTAAGGAATTAATTAAGTCCGTAAGGAATGTATTAAGTCCGTAAATAATTTGTTCAGTCCGTAAGGAATTAATTAAGTCCGTAAGGGATTAACTAAGTCCTTAAGGAATTAATTAATTCCGTAAGGAATTATTTAAGTCCGTAAGGAATTTGTTCAGTCCGTAAGGAATTAATTAAGTCCGTGAGGAATTTGTTCAGTCCGTAAGGAATTAATTAAGTCCGTAACGGATTAATTCAGTCCGTAATGAATTAATTAAGTCCGTAAGGAATTTAGTAAGTCCGTAAGGAATTTATTAAGTCGGTAAGGAATTTGTTCAGTCCGTAAGGAATTAATTAAGTCCGTAAGGAATTAGTTAAGTCCGTAAAGAAATAATTCAATCCGTAAGGAATTAATTCAGTCTGTAAAGAATTAATTAAGTCCGTAAGGAATTAATTAAGTCCGTAAGGAATTTGTTCAGTCTGTAAGGAATTAATTAAGTCCGTAAGGAATTAATTCAGTCCGTAATGAATTAATTCATTCCGTAAATAATTAATTCAGTCCGTAAGGAATTAATTCAGTCCGTAAGGAATTAATTCAGTCCGTAAAGTATTAATTAAGTCCGTAAGGAATTAATTCAGTCCGTAAGGAATTAGTTCAATCCGCAACGAATTAATTAAGTCCGTAAGGAATTAATTAAGTCGGTAAGGAATTTGTTCAGTCCGTAAGGAATTTGTTCAGTCCGTAAGGAATTAATTAAGTCCGTAAGGAATTTGTTCAGTCCGTAAGGAATGAATTAAGTCCGTAAGGAATTAATTAAATCCGTAAGGAATTAATTCAGTCCGTAAGGAATTAATTCAGTAAGAAAGGAATTCAATCAATCCTAAAGAATTAATTCAGTCTGTAAAGAATTAATTAAGTCCGTAAGGAATTAATTAAGTCCGTAAGGAATTTGTTCAGTCTGTAAGGAATTAATTAAGTCCGTAAGGAATTAATTCAGTCCGTAATGAATTAATTCATTCCGTTAATAATTAATTCAGTCCGTAAGGAATTAATTCAGTCCGTAAGGAATTTATTAAGTCCGTAAGGAATTAATTCAGTTCGTAAAGAATTAATTCAGTAAGAAAGGAATTCAATCAATAATAAAGAATTAATTCAGTCCGTAAGGAATTAATTAAGTCCGTAAGGAATGTATTAAGTCCGTAAATAATTTGTTCAGTCCGTAAGGAATTAATTAAGTCCGTAAGGGATTAACTAAGTCCTTAAAGGATTAATTAATTCCGTAATGAATTATTTAAGTCCGTAAGGAATTTGTTCAGTCCGTAAGGAATTAATTAAGTCCGTAAGGAATTTGTTCAGTCCGTAAGGAATTAATTAAGTCCGTAACGGATTAATTCAGTCCGTAATGAATTAATTAAGTCCGTAAGGAATTTAGTAAGTCCGTAAGGAATTTAGTAAGTCCGTAAGGAATTTATTAAGTCGGTAAGGAATTTGTTCAGTCCGTAAGGAATTAATTAAGTCCGTAAAGAATTAATTCAATCCGTAAGGAATTAATTCAGTCTGTAAAGAATTAATTAAGTCCGTAAGGAATATATTAAGTCCGTAAGGAATTTGTTCAGTCTGTAAGGAATTAATTAAGTCCGTATGGAATTAATTCAGTCCGTAATGAATTAATTCATTCCGTAAATAATTAATTCAGTCCGTAAGGAATTAATTCAGTCCGTAAGGAATTAATTCAGTCCGCAACGAATTAATTAAATCCGTAAGGAATTAATTAAATCCGTAAGGAATTCATTCAGTCCATAAGGAATTAATTCAGTAAGAAAGGAATTCAACCAATCCTAAAGAATTAATTCAGTCCGTAAGGAATTAATTAAGTCCGTAAGGAATTAATTCAGTCCGTAATGAATTAATTCAGTCCGTAAAGAATTAATTCAGTCCGTAAGGAATTAGTTCAGTCCGTAAGGAATTAATTAAGTCCGTAAGGAATTGATATAATCCGTAAGGAATTTATAAAGTCCGTAAGGAATTACTTCAGTCCGTAAGTAGTTAATTCAGTCCGTAATTAATTAATTCAGACCGTAATTAATTAATTCAGTCCGTAATGAATAAATTCAGTCCGTAACTAATTAATTCAGTAAGTAAGGAATTCAATATATCATAAAGAATTAATTCAGTCCGTAAGGAATTAATTCAGTCCGTAAGGAATTAATTCAGTCCGTAATGAATTAATTAAGTCCGTAAGGATTTAATTCAGTCCGTACTGAATTACTTCAGTACGTAAGGAATTAATTAAGTCGGTAAGGATTTAATGAAGTCCGTAATGAATTAATTCATTCCGTAAGGAATTAATTCAGTCCGTAAGGAATTAATTCCGTACGTAAGGAATTAGTTCAGTCCGTAAGGAATTAATTCAGTCCGTAAGGAATTAATTCAGTCCGTAATGAATTAATGAAGTCCGTAAGGAACAAATTCATTCCGTAAAGAATTAATTAATTCCGTAAGGAATTGATATAATCCGTAAGGAATTTATAAAGTCAGTAAGGAATTAATTCAGTCCGTAAGGAAATAATTAAGTCCGTAATGAATTAATTAAGTCCGTAAGGAAATAATTCAGTCCCCAAGGATTTAATTCAGTCCGTAAGGAATTAATTCAGTCCGTAATGAATTAATTCAGTCCGCAAGGAATTAGTTCAGTCCGTAAGGAATTAATTAAGTCCGTAAGGAATTAATTAAGTTCGTAAGAAATTAATTCAGTCCATAAGGAATTAATTCAGTCTGTAAGGAAATAAATCAGGCCGTAAGGAATTAATTCAGTCTGTAAGGAATTAAATCAGTCCGTAAGGAATTAATTCAGTCCGTAAGGTATTAATTGAGTCCGTAAGTAGTTAATTCAGTCCGTAATTAATTAATTCAGTCCGTAATTAATTAATTCAGTCCGTAAGGAATTAATTCAGTCCGTAACTAATTAATTCAGTAAGTAAGGAACTTAATCATAAAGAATTAATTCAGTCCGTAAGGAATTAATTAAGTCCGTAAGGAATTAATTCAGAAGGTAAGGAATTAATTCAGTCCGTAAGTAGTTAATTCAGTCCGTAATTAATTAATTCAGACCGTAATTAATTAATTCAGTACGTAAGGAATTCAATATATCATAAAGAAGTTATTCAGTCCGTAAGGAATTAATTCAGTCCGTAAGGATTTAATTCAGTCCGTACGGAATTAATTCAGTACGTAAGGAATTAATTAAGTCGGTAAGGATTTAATGAAGTCCGTAATGAATTAATTCATTCCGTAAGAAACTAATTCATTCCGTAAAGAATTAATTAATTCCGTAAGGAATTGATATAATCCGTAAGGAATTTATAAAGTCAGTAAGGAATTAATTCAGTCCGTAAGGAAATAATTAAGTCCGTAAGGAATTAATTAAGTTCGTAAGAAATTAATTCAGTCCATAAGGAATTAATTCAGTCTGTAAGGAAATAAATCAGTCCATAAGGAATTAATTCAGTCTGTAAGGAAATAAATCAGGCCGTAAGGAATTAATTCAGTCTGTAAGGAATTAAATCAGTCCGTAAGGAATTAATTCAGTCCGTAAGGTATTAATTGAGTCCGTAAGTAGTTAATTCAGTCCGTAATTAATTAATTCAGTCCGTAATTAATTAATTCAGTCCGTAAGGAATTAATTCAGTCCGTAACTAATTAATTCAGTAAGTAAGGAACTTAATCATAAAGAATTAATTCAGTCCGTAAGGAATTAATTAAGTCCGTAAGGAATTAATTCAGAAGGTAAGGAATTAATTCAGTCCGTAAGTAGTTAATTCAGTCCGTAATTAATTAATTCAGACCGTAATTAATTAATTCAGTACGTAAGGAATTCAATATATCATAAAGAAGTTATTCAGTCCGTAAGGAATTAATTCAGTCCGTAAGGATTTAATTCAGTCCGTACGGAATTAATTCAGTACGTAAGGAATTAATTAAGTCGGTAAGGATTTAATGAAGTCCGTAATGAATTAATTCATTCCGTAAAAAATTAATTAATTCCGTAAGGAATTGATATAATCCGTAAGGAATTTATAAAGTCAGTAAGGAATTAATTCAGTCCGTAAGGAAATAATTAAGTCCGTAAGGAATTAATTAAGTTCGTAAGAAATTAATTCAGTCCATAAGGAATTAATTCAGTCTGTAAGGAAATAAATCAGGCCGTAAGGAATTAATTCAGTCTGTAAGGAATTAAATCAGTTCGTAAGGAATTAATTCAGTCCGTAAGGAATTAATTCAGTCCGTAAGTAGTTAATTCAGTCCGTAATTAATTAATTCAGTCCGTTAGGAATTAATTCAGTCCGTAACTAATTAATTCAGTAAGTAAGGAACTTAATCAATCATAAAGAATTAATTCAGTCCGTAAGGAATAAATTCAGTCCGTACGTATTTAATTCAGTCCGTACGGAATTAATTCAGTACGTAAGGAATTATTTAAGTCGGTAAGGACTTAATGAAGTCCGTAATGAATTAATTCATTCCGTAAGGTATTAATTCAGTCCGTAAGGAATTAATTCCGTCCGTAAGGAATTAGTTCAGTCCGTAAGGAATTAATTCCGTCCGTAAGGAATTAGTTCAGTCCGTAAGGAATTAATTCAGTCCGTAAGGAATTAATTCAGTCCGTAATGAATTAATGAAGTCCGTAAGGAACTAATTCTTTCCGTAAGGAATTAATTAATTCCGTAAGGAATTGATTTAATCCGTAAGGAATTTATAAAGTCAGTAAGGAATTAATTCAGTCCGTAAGGAAATAATTAAGTCCGTAATGAATTAATTAAGTCCGTAAGGAAATTATTCAGTCCCCAAGGATTTAATTCAGTCCGTAAGGAATTAATTCAGTCCGTAATGAATTAATTCAGTCCGCAAGGAATTAGTTCAGTCCGTAAGGAATTAATTAAGTCCGTAAGGAATTAATTAAGTTCGTAAGAAATTAATTCAGTCCATAAGGAATTAATTCAATCTGCAAGGAATTAAATCAGGCCGTAAGGAGCCGCCATTTTGTGGCGGGGAGTTTGGACGTGTTTGAAGTGCGCTCTTGCTTTTGACGTGTTTCATTGGTGTTCCCAAGTTTTGTTTGGATTGATTTTGTTACCAGGTGTTGTTGGGTGCTTTCTGCACCTTTGTCGATTATTTCTATAACGTCTAGTTCCTGCTTTGTGTATGAACGAGGTCCTTTAAGTGACTATTATAGGGCTTAGCCCAGTGACGAAATGTTAAGGACACCGGAAAACTCACCCGTGAAAGGGGGAATCCGTTTTTCTCAAGCCGGCCCGTTCCACGCTCTGGAGGAAATCGAAATAGACTCGCCCAATCCAACCGTCACACTACAACCTCAAGTGAAATGTCAAACCTGCGGTGACCTCTTTCAAAAAGACAAGCCTGCGGCAAAAAACTGCAAATCGTGTCGGGAAAAGAAAGTGAACCCAGCCCAAGCTCAGAAGCGCCCCATGCTTTCCCCTTCGGACGACCTAGCGTTCCGTAAAAGGTCCTTTTCAATCGATGACCCTACGCAAATGTCTACTGTGGATTTCATCGTATCCACGCTTAGGTTGCTGAAAGACAGCAACGACCATCTAAATCAGGAAATTTTGTCACTCAAAGCAGAAGTTGTGGGACTTCGTAAAGACCTTGTTGAAGAACGCGAGAAACCTTCCTGGAAACCGACTATTAGTGACAATCAACTAATTCAAGGCCAAGCCGCCTCGCCTTCTGCTCAAACCGGAACCTGGGCTCAGGTAGTCCGCAAGAAAAGGAAAAGACTGCAAACAAGGGAACCTAATGAAGCTAATGCCACCCCCGCTGGTCAAGAAGTAGTCAATAACGAAGATGACGGTGTCACGATTTTCATCCAACAGGAAGACGAGGCGAAACGGAACATGGTCATTCCTAGGAAGGACCTCCTCAAAACAATGGATGAAGACTTAGCCAAGGCGTACCCGAATGCACCGAAGCCGGTATTAGTAGGTAAAACCCGCACCAACAGGCTTGCCCTCACCTTCCGAAGCCGGGAGGAAAAGATCATTTCGGAAGCCATATTTCAGTCAGCAACCTTACCAAACCTGGGACCGGTCAAAACAGTAAAAAGACAACCCAATCTGATGGTGGTAATCCACCTGCTCCCAAAGGAGTTGAGCATGCCGGAAATCTGTCAGCATATCTCTGACAAGAACTCCAACCTTGAGGTAACGTTTGAAGCTGACCGAACCAAATGGCTAAGCCCGGATTCCACAAAAGCGCATGGGTCAGTCAAGTATACATGCAAATCGGTAGGAGAGAAGCAGAAACTAATTCAAGTGGGTGGAATCTTCGCGTTCAACCGGCTAGTCCAAATTGAAAACGCCAGAACGACCAACATTATTCAATGCTTCAAATGCCAGGCTTATGGCCATATTTCAGCGTCGTGCCAAGAAAAGACCCCAGTCTGCGGCAAATGTTCGAAAAACCACGACACGAGACAGTGCACAGACGCAGCAAAGAAATGTGCAAATTGCAAAGGTGCCCACCCCGCCTTCGACCCTAACTGCCCTGTCCGAATAAACGCGCAAAAAAGAAGTGAGAAACAATCCACAGCAACGAAAAGCATTTAGATGACAACGAACCAGTTGTTGATACAGAATATAAGGAAGAGCTACCAACAACTTACCGAACTGATCCGCGAGGCCACGAGCAAGGGAACAAGCACAGTCGTAGCGATAGAACCACCACAGAACCTAACATGTTCAAGTTTCGGAAGCTTCGAATTGATCAGACCCCCCCTCAGCTACAAAGGAGTGCTACTCCTCCAAAAGAGGGATAGCCCTTTTTACATAATGGAAATATCAGAACTGTATGTGGCACTGAAATTACCCAGAACTTGCACCCATTGCATAACCATCATTGCACTTTACCGGAGACATACGGCTGATACTACAAATCTACTTTCCGAAGTTTGGAAGAAATATGGTCAAGACGACTGTATGGTTGTCACCGGGGACTTTAATGCCCATCACTGGTTGTGGGAGGACAAAGCCGCGGACCTTGCGGGTACGCAGCTTTATAACTTTGTTACGGAACATGGTCTCACGTTGTTAAACATGTGGAACACACCAACTTTCCTCAACGAACGTGGGCATATGTCTACCATAGACCTCACGTGGGTATCTGCGAATCTAAGTACACAAGTCGAGTGGAGCATGTTAAATGACGACGTGTACTACAATGAGTCCGATCACAAGGCAATTGCTCTCCTATTCACAACGTACGTTCCCCGCAAAAACAAGACCACGTGGTGCTACAGCAGGGCAAACTGGGGCAACCTAAGATCCTACATGTCGTCAAGTCTACTGAGTGCACGCTCGATGTTCTCGAACCTCTCAGACCCACAGGCGGTTGACACAGCGGTCGGAGCTCTCACCACGACCATTCAAGAGGCAATGCACATGCACATACCAACAAAATCAGATTCAACCCGGATTAAGCCGTGGTGGAATGGAGAACTTCGCAGACTGAGAAAAGAAGCTTCAGCAGCGCTTCGGCTGTATCGCGCCGACAGGAGTCCACAAAGCGAAAAGGTTTGGAAAACAAAACGTAACCTCTACCGCAAGCAAACCAGAGATCGGAAAGAACAATTTTGGATGGGGCAGATGAAGTCCTCTAGTTGTAAGACGTTATGGAACCTAGATCGATACCTGCGATCTAATAGCAACAACCGATTCGAACAATTAAAGCAAGCAGATGGCAATCCTTTTCCTGACGTCAAATCCAAACTTAACTGCATGGCAACAAGCTTACTGAATGGGGTACCAGCTGACGGTACAGACAGGCCTGAAAAGTCGTCGCGTCATAAGATCATATTGTCACGGTCTAATTTTGCCAGGGCATCAATCTAGCAAGGGATTAGAGTAATGTTCGGGAAAGGTGGATTTATAGAACTGTATTCGTGAGGATTACAGGGGTAAAGCTAGGTGGACGAAAACACTACATGAAAGACAGAGGACTACTGCCTAACACACTACTAGGAGAGTCTACCCTTTTACGCTCCAACTAACAGACTACCCTCTAGTACTTCAACTCTCTAACCAACTGACTTGGTTAACTGAAAACATCATCCTCACTCTCAGGGATCCATCCTGCCTGGTGTATCCGTACAGGACGCGTAATCCGGTACACAGGCGGATGGATCCTCTGGTGTTACGCTGATCTTAACTAAATAAGTAAAGCGAAGCGTGAGAAAAAGCAAGCAATGCGAAATATAGCCGTGACATTACCCCCGGCCCGCTTTCGAACGTCCCGGTCGATACAAGCGGACCACGCGTCGATAGCGCTATCTAGAGGCAATGCCAGGGGAAATTTAATGACAAGCTTGCAAGCACATGGTTAAAATCAGCAAGCGTACACACTTAATAGTTGATAACTACTGGTTAAACACTAGACTAAACCGTGGATACTTTGGGGTAACTTGTACTGAGGGGAACAAGTACGACACTACCACTACACTGATTGTCTTGATTACTGGTCGGCGGTTCCCTCCATGGTCAGCGGGAGTACGCCTCCATGGTCACGCATCCTTACTTCTATGGCTCGCACACGTCGTACAAGTGCGTCGATGTTGTAGCTGGGTCTACCCAAGGCGGCTGGCTCATGGAGCCGTAAGGTTGCCTCCAATTGCTCGATCCGTGTCAGGAGCGCTTGGTCACGTCCAGCGGTTACTCGCCATAGGCACCAACTCAGGATGGCGACGATCACTAGTACTACCACGGTAAACGACCCGGAGATGGTTATTGAGGGATAGCTGATATCGCCCCATACGCCGGGAGCTTCCTCGAAGAGATTTCTGCGCTGCTTGGCTGCTTTCTGGAAGGTATCCCACGTAGTTCTCCAGCTGGCGGCTACGTCACCACTCTCCTTCTCCAGTGTTTTAATGTGATCGGCTATTTTCGGGTCTACCCAGGTAAGGTTGGCCGTGGGCAGGTGTGGTTGGGTCAGGTTACGAGTCGGCCCAGGTAAGGGCCCCCTGTATGGCCCCTTCCCAGATGTCAATGTGAATGTCGAAGAGCCACGCCTCGTCGTTTTCATGGAGCTGAGCTTTCACCATGCTTTGCGTAAGCTGGAGCCCGGCCTCTAACCCTTGGTATCCCTGGGTAAGTTTCTGTATAATCTCAAAGTTCTTCTGTGTTCTCCAAAACGTGCTATTGATTAGAGACGCCTGATCGGTCACTAGGTGGCTCACGAGGTCTTCTTTTCTCCCCATTTCGGACAGCCGACGGTTAATGACCTCCAGGTCGCCGTGCGAAGCTGTCCCGAAGAGCCACTTCAACGCCTCTCCTCCGGCATCAATGAGGCCCCTCTTGTTACGCCCTGCGGGCGGATTGCTAGTCAACCGCTCTAGCGCTGCCGCTCGGTACTGGAGTTCGGCCAAGCGCTTGTGAAAGCTCTCTAGGTCTCTCTGGACCCGGGTGAGCAGGTCGGGGATTATTCCCTGGTTACGGGTGAATTGCCCTACGTAGCGTTTCTCGATCTTGAGGGCCTCGCCAATTTTTACGAGTAACTGGTTCAGCGGGTTCGGGTCCACGTCAGTAACCATGACCCACCTCGCACCGGCGAAGATGATCTGGCCTTCGTCCAGGAAGTACACCCCCTCGTGTACTCTCCCCTCCGAAGCAGTGCCTAGGGCGTCCCCTCCAAGCGACCACAGGAGTAGCATTACCCAGAGGATCACACACCCACCTGTATGGTAAAAATTTTAGAAGACTGTCAAGGTGATTAAGCTACTCTGTTTGTCTACGGTTTCCCTAAGGACAACCACAAGTGTATTTCAACTACATTTGGGGGACGGGAAACTCGGGGTAGGTGTGGTTAAACTCCCAGGTCACCCGTTCGCTGACCTCCCGTCCAGCAGCCTCCCAGGACGCCGCTTAGCCACCGACGACTCCTCTCCAAGCGGGTGAGCCTCGCCTGAACCGATTCCGACTGGGCCGCGAGTAGGCGGGCCCCTTCGCAAACCTGCATCGACTCCGGGTTAGTTGCCTCACTCCAAGGAGACAGGCTATTCTCCAGGAGAATTAGGGTACCCTGGATGAACCCTAGTCGGCCCTCTAATCGCTGATCGGTCTGCTCCAACACCGTGGCCAGTGCGCCGAGTACCTGCTCGTAATCAGTAATCTTAGCTAATAGCTGGGCTTTCCCAAGCGCTTCGGATTCCCCGCCTGCCCTATGGTCAACCGACCTCGCTAACGAATAGCATTCCAGCTTTACTAGCCGAGATCTTAGTTCCCTCCCATTCCCTCCACTCGGTCGGGAAGAGGGGAGAGACAGAAAGGACACAAGAATCAACTATCGGGTGGCCAAAAGGGGGGAGTGGGTTATCGGAATACTCCCCCCCCCCCTCCTCCAGCGCCAGTTGTCTAGAGGAAGTTTCTCGTGTCTGCCCTTCACCTTCCCTGAAAACGCATAGTAAGCGAACTCAGACTGTTGTACGCGTTAACAGTGTATTTCAATCTCGGGTAACAGCGGTGGTACCGAAGGTGAATTTAGCAATCTCCGCCCCCCCGTGAGGTCCACAAGTTGCGGGCACGCTGGTATGCCACAAACTCCAATTTGGCATCCAATTCTTCCAGTTGTTGGGTCAGGTTGGCCATGCGGGCTTCCCATTGGTTTTCCAGCTCGCCCAAGGCCTGTCGAAGATCCTCTACCTGGCCTCGCCACTCTCCTCGCTCCTGCTGGGCCCTCCAGCGTTCTCCGATTAGGCAGGCCTCCAGCTGTTTGATTTTCTTGGCAGCGGCGGAGGCCCTCCCCTGCATAGCGACCACCTGCGGTGCTCGAACCCACGCCGGTATCCTCGTCAACTCCGGCATTCCCTCAAACCTGGAGTCCACCCCCGGGTCTGGGGAGAGTCCCCGAGCGCCCTGCTCCTGGCCTGCCGGACGGTTAGTTGGTAGCGGGGGGCTGCAGAGTTGGACTGGCTGGGGTGGTATCAACCACCCTAGTGGGGGTGGGGGTATCGTCAGGTCCTGCACCAGCCACTGCCCGCCTACCTGCACCGTTACCGTGGTTGTTGTTTTTTTGACACTTTCCATGTTGCTCTTGTCACGTCAAGGAATGGGTTTAGAGTGATAGGGCCTCCAACCCTTAGAGAGCGATAGGGCTCACCCCGGGGTTAGGGGAAGGCCGTGGGCGAGGCGACCCTGACTTGGAAAGGTGCCGACACACTGGGGTGGGCGCGGCCGACTCCCCTTTTTCCCCAAGCGCCTTCTCGCCTCTCCTCCTCCCTTCGTCCCTTAAACCTCACCTTCCATATCCGCATCGAACCTGACTTTCCCCTTATTCCTTTGAGATCGTCGTAATCCCACGGGCTCATCCGGGCGGGCACTATACGTTACACTCTCCGTAACGCGAGCCTCAGGCTCCGGAGGGTTTACGTTGTCAGCCTCGGTCGCTTTGTGGGAAAGCAAGTTAGCAGGTTCTATTGCCAACTCGCTAGCTCCACCCGATACCTCGAGTGTCCGATTGCGCACTTCGAGATCTCGCTCTTCTCCCAACTTGACGAACAAAGTTGGTTCATCAAAGTCGTTAACCCTGTCCACAAAGGGTTTGAGGCGCGAAATGTGGACTATGTCGGATTTCCGCCTTTTTACCCCCTGGACCTCGTAATCTACGGGAGACGTCCTAAGGAGAATCTTGTATGGGCCAAAGAAGCGATGGAGAAGTTTTTCCGACTTCCCCACTTTCCGAACCGGAGTATAAACCCATACAACATCCCCTACATCGTAGAAACGCTCCTCGTGAGATTCGTCATAGCGCTCCTTTTGTTTTGCCTGCACTTTACCCAGGCGTTGTCTTACCGCGCTAAAAGCTTCTGCGATATGACTTGCCATTTGACCCGCTCTGCTTATGTCAGCGGAGTCGTCCATCCCGTTCACCTCGGCAGAGGCACCCATCGCCACATCGAGGGGGAGTTTTGGCTCCCTCCCGTAGAGGAGATTGATAGCAGTAAACTGATAGTACGTAGGTTGAAGGTTCAATGCTGACTGTGTGTATTGACAGGGTGCACCGGCTCCATACTGTCTAACAGAGCCATCTGTTACAGGGTACAACTTATAATGGAAACATAACACCTGGTTGGTGTTTCCATTATATGTTTCCACGAAGAGTCAAAACGATAACAGGGCTAAATCTCATTATCTTCAAGAAGAATCGGACAATGAAGATTATAGCGAAAGGCTTTACTCTCTCCGCTCTGTTTTTTTATCCAAAATGGGCCACTCAGAACCCTATTGGATTGACGTTTGCATCGCTGGGCAACCCGTTAAAATGGAGTTGGATACAGGCTCATCCGTTTCCCTAATACCTAAAGCTACATGGAGACAATTGGGATCTCCGTCACTACAGGCTCCCGAAGTTAGGGTAAATGCGTTCACTGGTCATGGTGTACCAATTATCGGCAAAGTCAATATGCCTTTAAGCCTTCAGGGCACTACATTGGCAGTCGACCTCGGAGTGGTTGACCTGCCGCGGGATCCGGTGCTGGGTCGTGACATCCTTAAACAGTTCGGAATTGACGCCGAGATCGGAAGCTTATTTGCTTCTGCCCGCGTTAACACCCTGGAGTTTCCAGGACAGCTTTGTTCTCCGGAGCGCCTCCGTGCGCAATACACTCCGTTGTTTGAATCGTTGGACTTTCGAACAACACCAATTGCGGAGGTCAAATTAGATTTGAAGCCTTCGGCTATTCCTCGCTTTAACAGACCGCGTTCCCTTCCTTATGCCTTACGTGAACCAGTAAAAAAGGAACTTGATCGGTTAGAAGCTGACGGAATAATAAAGAAAGTCGATTATAGCGATTGGGCTGCACCAATCGTAGTAGTCCCAAAACCTAATGGTCATTTTCGTATCTGCGGAGATTACAAAATGTCCGTAAACCCCGAACTCTTAATCGACCAGTATCCTCTACCAAAACCAGCGGATCTTTTCGCTACTTTAGAAGGCGGAGCCTTCTTTAGTAAGTTGGATCTTTCGCAAGCTTATTTACAGCTTTCCCTTGCCACTGAATCCCAACCGTTGACAACAATCAACACCCAGTGGGGTTTATATGAATACTGCAGATTACCATTCGGAATTGCTTCTGCTCCAGCGAAGTTCCAAAAATTCATGGATGAATTACTTCGTGACCTGCCCTTTGTTAAATGCTACCTGGATGACATACTTGTATCCGGGACTACGAAGGAAGAACACAAAAAACGGGCAGAGGAAGTTCTTAAACGGCTGCAAGAGGCCAATGTTAGATTAGATTTGTCCAAATGCTTTTTCGGACGGACTGAAGTACCATATCTGGGGATCATTGTTTCTGCAGACGGATTGAAAACAGACCCGTCGAAAGTACGTGCCGTTTCAGAAGCGCCCAATCCCAAGAATGCAAAAGACATCAAATCCTTCCTGGGCTTGGTTCAGTATTATGGGAAGTTTATAAAAAACTAAGCCACACTGGCGGAACCATTGACCGCACTGACCCGACAAGGTTGTAGTTTTCATTGGGGACATCCTCAAGAAGAAGCTTGGAAAAGACTGAAGCAAAATCTCAGCTCCCATCAGGTTCTGTGTCACTATGACCCGACTTTGCCGATTCTCTTAGAGTGTGACGCGTCGTCCGTAGGAGTCGCTGCTGTCTTGTCACATCGGTTCCCAAATGGAGACGAGCGTCCTGTTGCGTATGCCTCCAAAACACTGTCGAAAGCTGAGAGAAACTACACCCAAATCGAGCGCGAAGCTCTTGCCATCATTTTTGGGGTTTCGCGATTCCACGACTATTTGTTCGGGAGGAGTTTTACACTGGCCACGGACCATAAACCGTTGCTCTCGATCTTGGGTCCCAAATCTGGAGTTTCCGCAATTGCTGCAGCACGTATGCAACGTTGGGCTTTAAAACTGACGGCCTACACGTACGAAATGGAATTTCGTCGGTCGGAAGAGAACGCAAATGCGGATGCCCTCTCAAGATCACCATTACCCTACACCTCCGTGGATTATGCGGCCATGGCTGCCAGTTGTTGTAACCTAGGAATTTTGGAGGGCTTACCCCTTACGTTCGAAAAATTATTGCGAGAACAAAAGCAGGATCCACTACTCGGCCAAGTTCAAGGTTTCGTTAAGAGTGGTTGGAAGACCGGTAAGATTCCTGTTGAATTAAAACCGTTTCACATGCGGCGTTTTGAGTTGTCGCTGGAAAACGACGCCATCCTCTGGGGACGTCGTGTCGTAGTTCCTTCAACGTTACGTAACGATGTCCTTACCTTATTGCACGAAGGACATACTGGTATTGCACGCACCAAATCCATGGCACGGAGTAAATTTTGGTGGCCTGCAATGGATCAAGAGATAACTAGGTTGGTTGGAAAATGTCCTCAATGCAAGGTAGCAGTGCGATCCCCAAACCAACTCAGAGATGCTGCTTGGCCAACTCCCAAAGGACCATGGCAACGTTTACACGCAGACTTTGCGGGCCCTATAGAGGGAAAAATGATATTTTTGCTCATGGACGCTTACACCAAATGGCCAGAAGCCTTTGTGGTCCACACTACTACAACGGAAGCGACGATTGAAATCTTGCGCTCCATTTTTGCGCGTTTTGGGCTGCCTTCCGAGCTCGTGACCGATAACGGGCCTCAGTTTACGTCAGAGGAAATGGCGGTTTTTGTCAAGCAGAATGGGATTAGCCATTTGATGGGGGCGCCTTACCATCCCCAGACGAATGGGCTAGCCGAACGTTTCGTCCAATCCCTAAAAACCAGCCTACGCAAAGCTAGCCAAGATTCCTTGTCACTGCAAGCGAAACTGTCAAGATTTCTCTTCGGTTATCGCACAACACAGCACGCTTCCACGGGGAAATGTCCAGCAGAAGTTTGTTGGGCTATTCCCCCAGAACCAAGCTGGACCTACTTCTGCCAAGCAAACCCACTGCTTTCGACGTTCCCTCTCCTACGTCTAGCGCCGAATATTCCCAAGGAGACCCGGTCATGGTTCGGGATTTCCGCAAAGGTTACCCCAAGTGGCAACAGGCCATGATTGCCAGGCGTCTCGGAAAGTACCTTTACGAAGTCCGAGTAGGAGACTCGCTTGTGAAGCGCCATTGGGACCAGATAAGAAGAAGCGACGAAGGAAACGAGCTGGACGAAGCGATCGTCGAAGTGTTCCGTCCACCATTTCCCCAAGCCGTCCAGCCTTCAGCTCCGCATTCTAATAAGCCTTTGTTTGAACAGGTTGCTCCTCAAGCAGACCAGGTGGCGGCCCCTGAGAAGGTGTTTGATGGTCCGCCTGCGGTTCCAGTTCAGCCTCAGTCGCAGCAGAAGTCACCAGAGGCGCCCGTTCCCCGCATCCGGTTGCCTAACAATCCGGTGGAACCCAGACGTTCGGAACGATTGAAGAACAGCTCGAAGAAGCTAGATTACACTTAAATGATGTGTTGTTTTGTAAACGGTCGTGGGTGTATCATTTGGGGGTTTTTCAGTTACGGGGGAGGAATTTGTTATGTTTCCATTATAAGTTGTACCCTGTAACAGATGGCTCTGTTAGACAGTATGGAGCCGGTGCACCCTGTCAATACACACAGTCAGCATTGAACCTTCAACCTACGTACTATCAGTTTACTGCTTGCCTCACTTTCTCTCATATTGACTTCCCTGCACTCTACTTGGCTTACCCCTTTACTTTGCGACTACTATACTGCTGACTCTGCTTCATAACAAACCAGCAGTGACGTCGTCATGACAGGCGTACAAAACCTCCCTTTTCAGAGAAGCAGGTACGCAGAGCCTTAGGCGACATTCGCCGTTTCTCACTAAAATCCGAAAAAGTGTTCCCTCCTTCATCGTGTATTGCACGACTTGGCGCCTCTGTGCGGCCCGCGGATTAAGTGTTTCCAAGATGGCAATAAGCTTTGCCCATCTCGGATCTGAACGTTGTTCTTGTTCCACATCAGCTAAACGAGTATCAACTGCTTGGACACCAATCCCGAACACTACCGGGCCGTTGTCGTCGCCTTTTCCAGCTGGGGGGTCAACGGGGTTGCGTGACAGAGGGTCAGCATCATTATGAACCCTCCCACTCCGATGTACGATTTGAAACTCGTATTCCATCAGAGCGAGGGCCCACCTAGCTAACCGCCCTGTGGACTCCCGTTTGGTCATTAGCCAACACAATGCGTGATGGTCTGTGACAGCTTTAAAAGGTTTACCCCAAACATACGGCCTAAATTTCTTTACGGCCCATACGAGAGCTAAGCATTCTTTCTCGGTGGTGGAATAATTCCGTTCACTTTTATTAAGGAGCCGGCTCGCATAAGCGATAACCCGCTCTTCGCCATCTTGGCGCTGTGCCAGAACCGCTCCTATGCCAAAATCACATGCGTCAGGATGGATCTCAAATCCACCATCCAACTCGGGGTGAGCTAGAATAGGCGCCGAAACAAGAGCTTGCTTGAGGTCTTCAAAAGCAGACTGTTGCTCGACACCCCATGCAAATGGTGTATTTAATTTGGTAAGCCTGGAGAGAGGTTCGGCCCTAGCTGAAAAATCTTTCACGAATTTTCTGTAGTACGAGCATAGGCTCGTGAAACTACGAACCGCCGTAAGATTTGCCGGCGTTGGAAAGTCCGTGACGGCTGTTAATTTACTGTCATCCGGCCTAATACCCTCCCGGTCCACTATGTGTCCAAGCACCTGAACAGTTTCGCAGCCAAAGCGACATTTGCTAGGTTTTAGCTTCAGCCCTGCTTTACCTAAGCATGCCAAAATGGCGTCAACATCTACCACATGCTTCTCGAAAGTTTTGGAGAAAATTACCACATCGTCTAGATAGATTAGACAAATTTGCCACTTGAAACCTGCTAAGATAACGTCCATCATCCTTTGAAAGGTGGCCGGTGCGTTACAAAGCCCAAATGGCATTTTCGTGAATTGGTATAGGCCATCCGGTGTTATGAATGCCGTTTTCTCCCTATCTTCCTCCTTTACTCCTACTTGCCAGTAACCTGACATGAGGTCTAAAGTGCTGAAGAATTTCGAACCTTTCATGGAGTCCAAGTCATCATCCGTCCTGGGCAAAGGATAAACGTCCTTGATCGTGAGGGAATTTAGCCTCCGGTAGTCAACGCAAAAGCGCCAAGTACCGTCTTTCTTCTTTACCAAAACTACGGGGGTAGACCATGGTGTCATATGCCGAACACAACACACGTGGGGATTCGAACTCACGGAGGAAACCAATGTATTGAATGTTTGAGAGAACACGCTCGACTGACCCAGTCTGAGAGACGTGGGTCCTGTTTATACCGGGACATGGGGGGAAAAGGGGGTTTGTGTACTTGCAACATCACATCACATGGACTGCTTGATGGTTCTACCACCCCTGCCTCTATCATTTCTTCCACCTGCTGCCTAATCAGCTCTTTTTCCCTGTAGGCGCTCCGGTAGGGAACCTGCGAAACGGGATTTGCGTTACCCGTATCTATTCCGTGCTCTACCACGTTGGATGCACCTAAATCTTCTGAACCCCCGGCAAAGCACTGGCGATGCTTACTTAGCACCTCTCTAAGCGCTTGCCTTTGATCATCGTCTAATCGATCAGAGATACAGCCATCCAGGGTCTCGTCAGTAACTACTCCTTCCTCTGCTTCCACTACGTGGGGTACCTGGTCTTCGACACTGCCTAAAACTGTCCCCGCAGCCACCCATTGGGCCTCCGGACCAAAGTTTACTAGCATTACCGGACCGTACCCACCCTGAAGGGTAGTAATGCTTCGACCTAAGCTGATCCCTTTTTCGATTAATAATCGCTTCTCGGGTTCTACCAGGAAATCCTGAGCTTCGTCTTCAGACGGCGGTGTTAGTTTACATTCGCCCCATTTGTCTGAACCCTGGTTCACAAGGTGGACATTAATGGGTATTCCCGATCGTGGGGGAATTTTGTGGGCCTGCAAGGAGGCTAACCTAAGCGGCCTACCTTGCTTCTTTTGACTTTTCCCTTTTGCGGCCAGCAACAGGCAACTGAAAGGATTATCTCTCTCGCTGGGATCGCTAGAGGTAGGATCAGCGATCTTACTAACGTCTATGTCACTGTCACTTCCGGCTTTTTCACTTGTCAGAGGAGGTCTACAGTTGGGACTTTCGCTATGGATTTCTGAAAGAATTTCGCAACAATCTGTGCCTCCTGGGTCCCATGCCTCGTCCTGACCTAACCTTGCCTCGTGGCACTCCACATCCACCACCGCAAGTCCGTGGGAATCCTCTCTCGCGGCAGAGCCAGTACTTTTGGTTTCGCCCTCGGTGGGGGTTAACGGGCGAACAGCGGAAAAATTCAAATTCGCGCCTTGGTTTACCGTTTTCGTGGGAGGGGCAACTAGCAGAGCTCCGTTGACGGTCTCGCGGGGAGATCCCTGAAAAAGAAAAATGCACATGGAACGCAAGAAGGGTGGCACTAGAGAGAGGGGTGTAGAATGTCTTCCCCTCTCTTCTTGGTATTTAGCTACTAGAGACATAGATACGGGCAAGCTCTTCGTTACATCAGTATCTCGCCGTATCTCCAGAGGGATTCCCCAACACCCTTTTTCAGTTCTTGCGCTCACACGCGCCTCACCAGGGGAGGTGATTTCCCGTTGTCCCTGGATCGCGCATACCACGGTGTTAAGCTCACTAGCTACATCCTGAATCTGCCTCACGAAGGTCAGGGCCTCCTCACAAACGGTATCGCGTGCACATTCCTCGTGGTGTATCTCGGGTTGCCTTGTGGGGGTTTCCCGTGGAGCACTCACGCCGTTAGCAAGGGCGTCAGTACATGGAGAGACTAGGGGCGCCACCTGTTGAGGAATTCTCGAACAGTCTGCAAGATCAGTTTGTGTTTGAAAATTTGAAACGGGTTCTGTGGCAGGGCTTCCCCGCAGCAGGATCTCGGGATGCACAAGGCTTGGAACGTCCTTGACATCCGAGAGCGGTGCTACGGGAGCCACTATAGCGTAGCCAGCTGGCGTACATTCCTCAATTTGATCCTCAGACTCTCGTTCTTTGCTCGTAGTTTTCTTTGCCTTCCCTACCATCTGATCCTTCATTCTCCTATCTTGCTTTTCTGTTTGTTCCTCGTGGATTTCTACTACCCCAGTTATTTTATTTTCCTCGTTGGAAAGGATAATTGGCAGCTCCACTCGTCCCTGTACACTCGGCTTTCGATCGGCTCTAGTTTCCCTGGTTCCATCTAGCTCGGTGGCATTGAGCATTCCCACTACCGTTTTTTCCTTGTTTTTAACCCTCTTTAGGCAACAGGTCGCCTGTGCAATTACGTTGCTAGCGCTATCTCCGATGGGCTTTTCCTCACTTTCCCGATGACCTGCGAGGGTAAACCCATCATCCCTATATCGGAGGGTCACATCACCTAATTGCCTAAGCAAATCGTTGCCTATGGTCAGTTCTGCCAAGCCGTTGTTAAAGACAACGGCTTTCGTGTATACCTCCTTCCCTGCGAGTCGAACCCCGATATTCACACCACCTCGAATCTGAGCACGCTCGCCGTTTGCTACAACTATCTCGGGTCCCTCCCAGGCTACCAGCTGCGCCTGGGTACGTAAGGCCCAATCTTCAGAAACCACGCTCACGGCCGCACCAGTGTCGATGATGGCTATCGTTTCGACTCCATTACACACTACCTTTTCTCTGACGAGGTTGGGACAAAACACACATAAGAGGGGGATCTCAATGACCTGGGCGACTCCGCCCCCCGGAGCCGCCCTTTTTAGTTTTCCGAACACGAATCTTCTCTATCGCTATCCGAGCGCCGTCCTGATGGTCTATCCAATCTCGACTTGCCACCCTTATCCCTGTTCTGAGATTCTTTATCCCCCTTTCCCTTCCCGCTTCCCTTGTGGTTTGGCCCACGTTCCTTGGACTCGGGATTGGCACAGTAACGTGCAATGTGCCCTGGTTTCTGACAGCGGTAACAAATAGGCTTCCCATCATGCGTGCGGGGATGGGGGGGATAGGGACGAGTTGGGGAATAAGGACGGCCAACCTTACCTGGCGGTTTCGCGAAACTTTCGCGGAACTGCTGGAATTCACCGGCGAGTTTCTGAACGGCCTCCTCGAGGGCACCAGATTCCGCCGACGAACCGTTTCTCGGCCTTGGAGGTTCAACCGGCACAACAGGGGTGGGGGGTCCTTGTCCCCACACGTTCACACCGGCTATTGCGGCCTGCCTTGCACTGGCCTCTTCGTTTCTCATCACGCTGGTCCACCACGATTGCGACACCCGGCTTCTCTCCTGGCTGAACTCCAGGAGGTTCGCCTCTTCCAGAAACTTTTCGCATGTTTGCACATTCGCGCGTGATAACGGCTCCACCAAGGCGGGCCGTAAACCGCGAAACAAGTGGTTAAGCTTGTTATAATCTGACATGGTGGGGTGCACTTCGCGGCACATGTTGATAACATCCAGGTAGTATGCATTCACACTTTCCTCGGGGTGTTGTACACGCATCTGCAGGCGGGCGGTGTTACGCAAGACCCGCCCCTGCGGGACGAAGAATTTGCAAAACTCGTCTTTCAACACTCCCCAGGACGGTGGAGACGATACACCAACGGGATATTTGTTGTGGTACCACGTGTCTGCCAGACCGTCGAGACTGGTGCCGAAGCATTCAAGCTGATCTTGGTCACTCCATCCATTGAAAACGGCAATCTGCTCGTACTTGGCCAAGAAGCGTAGGGGGTCCTCATCGTGGGTTCCCGCGAACCGCGGCGCACTCATCGCCTTCCGCAACCTACCGGGCGCACCGGGGTTTGCCATGGTTGATGTAGGGCTGTTTGGCTCGGCAAGGAGGTCTACGAGTCTCACAACGGATCTTCGCGGTGAAGGGGTGGTATTGGCCGGCTTCAATAGTCGACCTTTCAATCGCCTCCAACTCTTCCCGTACCGCGGAGAACTGGTACCTCCTGCGAGGGGTTTCCGGGCTGGATTCCGGCTCGCTGGGAACGACGTAGCAGGTACGGTCTAGATCCGGGCTCTGGGGACGGTCGGTTTCGTCGTCTTCGGACGGGTCAGCTGAACTCCACGGAATCTCTTGCGCTTCCAGGGTAGGTTTCCGTGGGCTCGAGGCAGCAATGGCTCGTTCGGCGCTTTTAGAGTGGAGCCACGAGGGAGTGACTGCTTCCTTCCGCTTTTCTCCGGGCTGACGGCGTACCGACACGGAACGGGCGAACGATGACTCCCTTGGGGGCAACGTTGGGGCACCTGGGATACGTGTACCCTGGCGATTCGGGCAAGGAACGCCTTTACCGGTTCCCTCGGTCTTCGGGATCGCCCCAGTGTCACTCATGAAACCCCCAAGTCCTAGTTAGGTTCTAACACAAAACACGTAGCCTAACTTTACCAATCAAACCACCTTTCCCGGTATATGCACCAATTGTCACGGTCTAATTTTGCCAGGGCATCAATCTAGCAAGGGATTAGAGTAATGTTCGGGAAAGGTGGATTTATAGAACTGTATTTGTGAGGATTACAGGGGTAAAGCTAGGTGGACGAAAACACTACATGAAAGACAGAGGACTACTGCCTAACACACTACTAGGAGAGTCTACCCTTTTACGCTCCAACTAACAGACTACCCTCTAGTACTTCAACTCTCTAACCAACTGACTTGGTTAACTGAAAACATCATCCTCGCTCTCAGGGATCCATCCTGCCTGGTGTATCCGTACAGGACGCGTAATCCGGTACACAGGCGGATGGATCCTCTGGTGTTACGCTGATCTTAACTAAATAAGTAAAGCGAAGCGTGAGAAAAAGCAAGCAATGCGAAATATAGCCGTGACAATATATTGAATTCCTTACGTACTGAATTAATTAATTACGGTCTGAATTAATTAATTACGGACTGAATTAACTACTTACGGACTGAATTAATTCCTTACCTTCTGAATTAATTCCTTACGGACTGAATTAATTCCTTACGGACTGAATTAATTCTTTATGATTGATTAAGTTCCTTACTTACTGAATTAATTAGTTACGGACTGAATTAATTCCTAACGGACTGAATTAATTCCTAACGGACTGAATTAATTAATTACGGACTGAAATAACTACTTACGGACTGAATTAATTCCTTACGGACTGAATTAATTCCTTACGGACTGAATTAAATCCTTTGGGACTGAATTATTTCCTTACGGACTGAATTAATTCCATACGGACTGAATTAATTCCTTACGGACTGAATTAATTCTTTATGATTGATTAAGTTCCTTACTTACTGAATTAATTAGTTACGGACTGAATTAATTCCTTACGGACTGAATAAATTCTTTATGATATATTGAATTCCTTACGTACTGAATTAATTAATTACGGTCTGAATTAATAATTACGGACTGAATTAACTACTTACGGACTGAATTTATTCCTTACCTTCTGAATTAATTCCTTACGGACTGAACTAATTCCTTACGGACTTAATTAATTCATTACGGACTGAATTAATTCCTTACGGACTAAATTAATTCCTTACGGACTGAATTAATTCTTTATGATTGATTAAGTTCCTTACTTACTGAATTAATTAGTTACGGACTGAATTAATTCCTTACGGACTGAATTAATTAATTACGGACTGAATTAATTAATTACGGACTGAATTAACTACTTACGGACTCAATTAATACATTACGGACTGATTTAATTCCTTACGGACTGAATAAATTCCTTACGGCCTGATTTTTTTTTTCCTTTTTACCGGCGTAGGCTCGCGCCTATTGCCTTTCACTATATTTCAAGCATACGATTTTTACATGCATTGTCAATAATCCCAGCACAAGGGTCACATATCGGGTAGTCATCAAGATACTACCCTGTCAGGGGGGGGGGTGTACAGGAAAAGGGAACAGGGGGTAAGGAGGGAAGGGAAACAAAATATCGCTCTTTGATTGTGTCAATCGCATACTTTCACTGCATGCCTGAAGAAGGTGACGATGGCGGGAAAGGCCTTCTCTATCGATAGCATTTCTCTGGCGTTGAAGTGGATTTTTGATCTGCTAAGTTCGCGAAGGAGGATAGCTCTTTCCTTGTTTAGTTTACGACAGTGGAAGAGGAGGTGAGAGAGGTCTTGTCTATCTTGGTCGTGGCATGTACACAGGTCAGAATCAGTTCTCTTAATACGTTTAAGGTATGTCTTGGTGGGGAAATGCGTAGTTCGTAGTTGGATGATTTTTGAAATTGTGCTTCGAGGGAGGTTCGTGTACGTGATACCTCGATTTCCAGGATTTGTTAGCAAATCATGAAGTGGACTCTTACACGTACCCCATCGGGTTGACCACTGATCCATAACTGAGTGTTCGATGCCTATCACAGCCACTTTTAGTGATTCAGGCGGAGACGACCAGGCTTTAGCCGCAAACTGCCTTGCTCTCTCTAGGCACTTGGTGCACCGTTTGCGGTTTGGACTGTCTTCAGGGATAGGCCACTCAGTCCATTTCCTTGAGGCGTAATACTTGGCTGCAGTTTTCTGAAGAAGCAGATCGAATGGTAACAGCTCCGTCTCCACCTCTAAGGCTGAAGTGGGAGTCGTTGAAAGGGCACCTGTTATAGATAGCAGGCCCCTTCTATAGATGTGGGCAAGGGGTTTGAGCATGGCTGTGGAAATGTTACACCATGCCGGGTAAGCATACCGCGCTTTTGCCAGGACTGATGCTTGGAAGATGGAGCGAAGCTGTCTGCATTCAACAGATCTTGAGAATTTAGTCAGTGATGACATCCTTTGAAGAGCCATGGAGCACTGCGCTGCCTGATGGTTAGCGTGATGTTTCCAGGTTAGCCGACTATCATAAATCAGGCCAAGGTATCTCACAGAGACTTTTGGGTGTACGATAGTATTGTTCCATTTTAGCGGCGCCGTTTCTTTCTTGTGTCTACGGGAGAAGTGGATTAGCTCAGTTTTGTTTTCTGCGAACTCTAAATGTAGCCTTTTCCCCCACTTCACGAGTTTACTGAGGTTGTTGGCTAACAGCTTAACATTCGTTTCACTTGAGGTACCAGACGTGTGAAGGAGGAGATCGTCTACAAAAGCCTGCACATTTAGGCGCTTCCTTTTAATGATACTCAACGCGCTGTCGATGTACACCAAGAACAGTAGAGGAGAAAGCGGTGATCCCTGAGGTACGCCTTTTGCTAATGTAAATAAATCGCTTTGGTCATCTCTGAAGACCACGAAATATTTTCGGCGATTCAGGAAGCTTTCGATCCACAAAACTATGTTGCCTGGGGTCTTAAGTTTCCGAAGTTCTTGAATGAGTTTAGCATGGTTGACGTTGTCGAAGGCTCCCGTTATGTCGAGTAGAAGCGCGGTGTGAACCTTTCTATTTTCGAAGCTCTGGAGCACCGAATCCGTGAAATTGACCAGCGCGTCTGTCGTGGATCTGCCAGGTCTTCATCCCCATTGCATGTCAGACAGCGCGTTGTTTTCCGTTAGAAACGCTTTAAGGCGATTTGCGATTGCTTTCTCTAATAACTTCCCCAGTACTGGGAGGAGAGATATGGGACGAAAGCTCTTGGCGTTCTCGTAACTTGGTTTTCCAGGCTTGGGGAGTGGAATGATTTTTGCTGTCTTCCACGCATTAGGGTAGTGACCTAGCCTAAGAGAAGCGTTGAAGATGTTCAGGACATATGGACCGATGATTTTCCAGGTGCTTTTTAGGACTATAGCCTGTATGCTGTCCATTCCTGCCGCCTTGTTGGGTCGTAGATCGTTTAGAATCTCCGTAATTTCCCCAAAGGAAAACTCCGCGTCAGAAGTGGAGGCTCTCAATTGCTTAGATATTGTCACGGCTATATTTCGCATTGCTTGCTTTTTCTCACGCTTCGCTTTACTTATTTAGTTAAGATCAGCGTAACACCAGAGAATCCATCCGTCTGTGTACCGGATTACGCGTCCTGTACGGGTACACCAGGCAGGATGGATCCCTGAGAGTGAGGATGATGTTTTCAGTTAACCAAGTCAGTTGGTTAGAGAGTTGAAGTACTAGAGGGTAGTCTGTTAGTTGGAGCGTAAAAGGGTAGACTCTCCTAGTAGTGTGTTAGGCAGTAGTCCTCTGTCTTTCATGTAGTGTTTTCGTCCACCTAGCTTTACCCCTGTAATCCTCACGAATACAGTTCTATAAATCCACCTTTCCCGAACATTACTCTAATCCCTTGCCAGATTGATGCCCTGGCAAAATTAGACCGTGACAATTGGTGCATCGACCGGGAAAGGTGGTTTGATTGGTAAAGTTAGGCTACGTGTTTTGTGTTAGAACCTAACTAGGACTTGGGGGTTTCATGAGTGACACTGGGGCGATCCCGAAGACCGAGGGAACCGGTAAAGGCGTTCCTTGCCCGAATCGCCAGGGTACACGTATCCCAGGTGCCCCAACGTTGCCCCCAAGGGAGTCATCGTTCGCCCGTTCCGTGTCGGTACGCCGTCAGCCCGGAGAAAAGCGGAAGGAAGCAGTCACTCCCTCGTGGCTCCACTCTAAAAGCGCCTGTTACGGACAAGTCCGTAAAAGGTTGTTTCCCCGCACAACCGCACCGAAACTAGCCGGAGGCCCCCTATACCTACGCACATAGGTATAAGGGGTGATTGCGAAACCATCAGCCTTTTCCCCTGCAAAACGGAAAAGGACAGTGGCTCTGCAGAAGCGGTGACGAACAGACCTGCTAGACGTGTTGTTTCAGTTTTGTTCCTCATTTTCAGTTTCAGTTTCATTTATATTCCCATGTATGTGGTTAATAAATTAGTAAACAAGAACCGAACCCAATGTTACTAGAGCTAGGTAACATTCACTGGTGCCGAAACCCGGGAGCTCATTGAATAGTGTCACGAACTTGATTTTGATCTGACATGGCTACAAGTGACCTCGCCCCGACCGTAGACGTGCCGTTCGCAAACGACCTGAGGGGACTTAAACAAACGCGCACAAACGCCAAACGTACCCTCACTCGTGTTATCAACCGAATCTCCACCCATGTCGCTGAGCGAGGGAGTCGAAGTGCACTGAAGGTTCATCGTATCCACCTAACCGACGCTTTCGAGGATTGTATGAACGCCCACCGAAACTATATGAGGCAAACAGACATCGAAGCCGACATAGCATCATCGGACGACTGGGTCCAGGAAGTAGATGAAACTACACGGAGATGCTACACCGACATCGATGATTATTTAGCCTCAAGGGCGAATAGCGTCTCGTCTGTGTCGTCTCGGTCAACAGTACTCTCCTCCCCTCGCACTCTACTTTCCGAAGCTAAACGAAAATCGAAGGAAACGGAACTACGACTTCAACAAGCCGCGAGGGCTGAAGAAAATCGCCTGCAGGAGGCCGCGAGGCTTCGGAAGCTGCAAGCCGATTTAGAGGAACAATCGATTCGTATAGAATCAGCGAAGCAACAACGCGCCCTAGCGGACGAGCTGGAACTCACCAACCTTCAAGTGGCGTTGTACGAGAGCGCCGTTGAAGAGGAAGAGCTGCCACCCGATGGCGAAGCTGAATGTACGAGACCAGAGGAGGCCACGCCCCCTATTACATCGTTACAATCACCACACGCTTCGCCAATAGCCCAGCAGGACAACCGTAATGACTTGGCTCTCCCACGATCTCCGAACCCCTTCCCTCGGAAAATCTCGTACCACCGACCGGACACCGACCCACCGCGCTCTGCAAACGGGCCGGCCGACATGCGAACTTTCGTTACCCAGCCCGATGAGTGGATTAGCGACACAGACGACCCAAACACACCAGCGTTGCCTTCCCAAGCAGCCCCTCCCTACGCGCCTTGGCTTGCAGGCGTCATGCCAAGGCTCGATCTGAATCCCTTTGATGGCGACCCGAGGGAGTGGCCCCTCTTCATCGGAAATTTTAAAACACTAGTACACGACGTGGTGCCCTGTGACTCCCAACGAATCGCGATTCTACATCAATTGCTGACGCCGAAGATCCGCGAAAGCATCGCAGAGACGCTACACAGCCCTGTGTTGTATCGACAAGCGTTAAGGGAGTTACAAGACCAGTACGGCCACCCCCACCTAGTGGCTCGCTCCTATGTCAAGACCCTCATTGACCTTCCGAATCTGAAGAATTACGATTTTGAATCCCTAAAGACCTTTTCGCGAAAACTCCACGGATCGGTCACCACGTTACTCCTCAGCGGATACAAGCAGGAGTTATCATCGGCCGTCACATTGGAGTAACTGTTAGGTAAATTGCCCGTGGGTATACGAAGCAGATGGGGTCGCCAGGTACTACGTCTAGAACCGCGACTTCCTACGTTATTAGACTTTGACTCTTGGCTCCAGTACGAGGTCAAGGCTGAGACACGAGTACGACCGATAGAGGGCAACACCGACATATATAAACCGAAAGGGAGCGAGGGTCACAAGACTAATAAAGCTGGATTGAAACCACGCAGGGACCAGACGCCATACCCGACGGTCCTCGCTACAAAATTAGCGGCCGAAGACACTGAAGGAAGCTGGGTTTGCTTCGCCTGCAAGGAGAAGCACCAAACGAAGGATTGCAAGAAGTTTACGTCCCTGTCTCCCTCCGAAAGAATCCGATTGGCGAAGGAAAATGGCATTTGTTTTCGCTGTTTGCGGAAAGGGCATATTGGCCGAGACTGCGCTTCTACGAAGGAGTGTGGTACGAGCGGTTGTAAGCGCTACCACCACCCTCTTCTCCATGACGCCCCACGAGCCTTTGACCGGAAAGGTCCAAGCGATACAGCAAACCGAAATGGCCTTACATCCGGAGGTGACGCCGAAGACCCTGACGACAACCGACATGTTAACCATGTGACAACAAATGCGAATAACACTGAGGTGTTATTGGCAGTAGTACCCGTCAGACTCCGCTCGGATAACACCTACCTCGACACCTTCGCTTTGCTAGACAGCGGGAGCGAAGTCTCCTTGATCAGCCAGGACATCGCTGACAAGCTCCATCTCGAGGGCGGAACCGAAGTTCTGCGGATCGGGACCTTCCACGGCCAGGACCCAATCATGAATACCAGGAAGGTTACAGTTAAGGTCGAGTCCCTGGACCAGAACACGTGCCTTGACGTAATAGATGCCCTAACCGTACCAAAATTGAATGTCTCAAGAAGATCAGTTAACTGGCCAAAATTAAAGACCCGATGGGCGCACCTGTCCGGCATTGACATCCCAGCCGTCGATTCGACACAGGTAACAGTGCTTCTGGGCATGGACGTCCCGGGAGCCCATCGCCAGTTGAAGCTCCGAACATCGAGAGAAACAGCAGCAGCTCCGATCGCGATACAGACTCCCTTCGGCTGGTGTGCAGTGGGCAAGATTCCCAAAGGTCGGATCACAGCGCCACCTAGTTGCAACCTCCTCAACCTACCATCTACAAGGGACGACCACCTGGATGAACTGCTCGAAAAATTTTGGACCATCGAATCATTCGGATTGGGTACGGCAAAGCGTCCAATCAGTCCAGACAACAGGAAGGCACTACAGATTTTTGAATCTACCCTACGACACGACGGCAGCCACTATGAAGTCGGGTTACCGTGGAGATCATCGGATGTCGCTCTCCCTGATAATAGAAGTGCAGCGTTACGCCGCCTTTTCGCAATTGAGCGTAAGTTTGCACGCAATGAACGTTACGCCGCAACGTACGACGCCGTAATGTCCGAATATGCTTCACTGGGCCACGCTAGGAAGCTTTCAAGGGAGGAGTTGGACGGGCCAGCCGGCCGAACTTGGTATTTGCCACACCACGGGGTCGTGAACCCCAACAAGCCAGACAAGGTCCGAGTCGTGTTTGATGCGTCTGCGTCCTACGAAGGATCATCTTTGAACGCCAGCCTTTTACAAGGACCTGACTTGCTCGTAAGTCTCCCTGGGTTGCTGATACGCTTCCGTGAGAATATGGTGGCCGTTTCTTCGGATATCGAAAAGATGTTCCACCAAGTCAGAGTAAGATCCGAAGATAAAAATGTACTGCGTTTCCTTTGGAGAAGCCCAAAGGACAAATCCGCACCACACACCTACCAGATGAACGTACAGATTTTTGGCGCCGTTTCGTCACCGTCAATATGCATGTACGTACTTAACAAGACCGCGGAAGACTTCGGAACAAGCCAACCAAATCTGATGGAAAAGGTACAACGGAACTTCTACGTTGATAATTATCTAGACTCTCTGGATACCGAAGAGGAAGCAATTGCGGCTTCTAAACAACTGACTGCTCTGCTTTCCAAGGGAGGATTCAGGCTGACAAAATGGCTCTCGAGCTCTCGCACCGTAGTAGCGTCCTTTCCAGTGAACGAACTTGCGAATCCGAAAATGAATATTGACCTCGACGATCTCCCAATTGAGCGAGCATTGGGAGTGTTATGGAACGCCGAAACCGACACCTTTGGATTCAATACTACGGTAAGCCGCGAAGTCACGAACCCGACAAAGAGACAGGTCCTAAGAACCATAGCTAGCATCTTCGACCCCCTTGGCTTCCTGTCGCCTATAATTTTAGCGGCGAAGTCCATCATGCAGGAGGTATGGCGACAACGCCTTGACTGGGACGACAAATTACCCTCCCCCTTGCAGGATGTATGGAACACCTGGGTATCCGAACTTGAACACCTGACGGACTTCAGCATCCCGCGATATCTACGCTTTGGCCAGACCTTGGGTTCTGTACAGCTCCACACGTTCGGAGATGCCTCGGAAACGGGGTACGGCGCTGTTTCGTATCTTCGATTCGCAGACACAGCCGGAGCAGTCGTAGTGTCCTTGGTCATGTCTAAGGCAAGAGTAGCCCCGGTAAAACGGGTCACTATACCACGCCTTGAGCTCTTAGGAGCTGTGACCGCCACTAGACTGGCTAACTTCATCGCGACAGAACTGCGAATCAAGCTGAACGAAGTATTCTTCTGGACGGACTCAACCACAGTCCTCAAATGGATAAACTCTCGCACATGTAGATTTACAACTTTCGTAGCCAATCGCGTAGGCGAGATAATTGAAACCAGTCGACCCGGCCAGTGGAACCACGTCCCTGGATTAAGCAACCCAGCTGATCTCTGCAGCAGAGGCACCTCCGTCACTAGTCTGACTAATCAGCGACTTTGGTTCGAAGGCCCGGAATTTCTGAAAAGGGTCCCAGAAGATTGGCCGATGGGATTTAAGCTGGACCAAACTCCCGAACACGACGACCCGGAAATTGTACCCTTGAAATGGATCGGTCTACTCACGTCATTGGAGGAACCCCTTCTCGACTTGTTCTGGAGGATCGGCAATTTGAGTCGTTTGAAACGTGTCGTCGCCTACGTGCAACGTTTCATCCGAAACTGTCGCTCAGACAGATGCGCACGAATCCTTGGACCGTTACAAGTCTCTGAAACCAGTAATGCACTGCGAACCTGCCTAGGTGTAGCGCAAAGAAACGCGTTTATGGTAGAAACGCTTGCGTTAAGGACCAGAAAGCCTATTAGGTCTGATTCGCGACTACTGAAACTCACACCGTACATTGATGCCGACGGTATTATTCGGGCCGATGGCAGAATACGCCACGCCCAAATTGACCCCAACACGAAAAACCCGATACTCCTGTGTCCGAAAAGCCCACTAACGCGATTGGTAATTCTGGACTGTCACGAGCGAACGCTTCATTCCTCAACCGAACGGACACTGGCCGAGTTACAACGAAACTATTGGGTGCTTAAGGGAAGGCAGACAGTCAAGCATCTTATTCGACACTGCGCGATGTGCAAACGACTGAGAACACAACCCGAAGTCCCGCTTATGGCAGCATTACCGAAACAACGTCTGGAAGCCTTTAAGCCGCCTTTTACGAACACGGGAGTTGATTTTTTTGGACCGCTCAACGTAGTCATACACAGGAGAGTACACAAGCGTTACGGCTGTTTATTCACTTGTCTAGTCACGCGAGCGGTTCACATTGAAATTGCTCAGAGTCTGGACACCGACTCGTTTATTTTAGCCTTACGACGTTTCATCAGCCGGCGAGGATGCCCGGCTGTATGTTACAGCGACAACGGCACGAATTTCGTGGCCGCCGAGCGCGAACTCAGAGAATGTCTCTCCCACCTGAACAAAAGCCGAATCTACGAAACTGCCCTTCAGCGCGGCATCACTTGGCATTTCTCCCCCCCTTCATCGCCACACTTCGGTGGAGTTTGGGAGCGTTTAGTGCGTTCGGCTAAGTCCGCTTTGCGTTATACCCTAAACAAGCGAACCGTGAACGAAGAAGTTTTAGCAACAGTTATGGCGGAAGTCGAGTCCCTAATTAATGGACGCCCCTTGACTCATGTAAGCTTAGACCACGCAGACCTAGACCCACTCACGCCAAATCACTTCCTCCTGGGCAGGCCCAACCCAAACATATCGCCTGACATTTTTTGTGAAGACGAGGTAGACTCGAGGAAGAGATGGCGTTGTTCCCAGGCGATTGTCGAATTGTTCTGGCGAAGATGGATGCGCGAATATGTTCCTACCCTTATCGAGAGACGTAAGTGGCTTCGTGATAGGCGTAACATCCGAGAAGACGACGTGGTCCTCATCGTCGACAAGAATTCGCCAAGGGGACATTGGCCGCTAGGTCGCGTGATCAAGCCACTACCCGGGCCGGACGGAGTAGTACGCGCAGCGCGTGTGAAGACCGCTACCGGTGAGTTGGTACGACCTGTGGCTAAGCTATGCCTTCTGGAAGAAGCCGACTACGAGGGTGAAGTACGGCGAGACTAGTGTTTCTATACAAGAAACAGGGCCGGCGATGTTACGGACAAGTCCGTAAAAGATTGTTTCCCCGCACAACCGCACCGAAACTAGCCGGAGGCCCCCTATACCTACGCACATAGGTATAAGGGGGGATTGCGAAACCATCAGCCTTTTCCCCTGCAAAATGGAAAAGGACAGTGGCTCTGCAGAAGCGGTGACGAACAGACCTGCTAGACGTGTTGTTTCAGTTTTGTTCCTCATTTTCAGTTTCAGTTTCATTTATATTCCCATGTATGTGGTTAATAAATTAGTAAACAAGAACCGAACCCAATGTTACTAGAGCTAGGTAACAGCGCCGAACGAGCCATTGCTGCCTCGAGCCCACGGAAACCTACTCTGGAAGCGCAAGAGATTCCGTGGAGTTCAGCTGACCCGTCCGAAGACGACGAAACCGACCGTCCCCAGAGCCCGGATCTAGACCGTACCTGCTACGTCGTTCCCAGCGAGCCGGAATCCAGCCCGGAAACCCCTCGCAGGAGGTACCAGTTCTCCGCGGTACGGGAAGAGTTGGAGGCGATTGAAAGGTCGACTATTGAAGCCGGCCAATACCACCCCTTCACCGCGAAGATCCGTTGTGAGACTCGTAGACCTCCTTGCCGAGCCAAACAGCCCTACATCAACCATGGCAAACCCCGGTGCGCCCGGTAGGTTGCGGAAGGCGATGAGTGCGCCGCGGTTCGCGGGAACCCACGATGAGGACCCCCTACGCTTCTTGGCCAAGTACGAGCAGATTGCCGTTTTCAATGGATGGAGTGACCAAGATCAGCTTGAATGCTTCGGCACCAGTCTCGACGGTCTGGCAGACACGTGGTACCACAACAAATATCCCGTTGGTGTATCGTCTCCACCGTCCTGGGGAGTGTTGAAAGACGAGTTTTGCAAATTCTTCGTCCCGCAGGGGCGGGTCTTGCGTAACACCGCCCGCCTGCAGATGCGTGTACAACACCCCGAGGAAAGTGTGAATGCATACTACCTGGATGTTATCAACATGTGCCGCGAAGTGCACCCCACCATGTCAGATTATAACAAGCTTAACCACTTGTTTCGCGGTTTACGGCCCGCCTTGGTGGAGCCGTTATCACGCGCGAATGTGCAAACATGCGAAAAGTTTCTGGAAGAGGCGAACCTCCTGGAGTTCAGCCAGGAGAGAAGCCGGGTGTCGCAATCGTGGTGGACCAGCGTGATGAGAAACGAAGAGGCCAGTGCAAGGCAGGCCGCAATAGCCGGTGTGAACGTGTGGGGACAAGGACCCCCCACCCCTGTTGTGCCGGTTGAACCTCCAAGGCCGAGAAACGGTTCGTCGGCGGAATCTGGTGCCCTCGAGGAGGCCGTTCAGAAACTCGCCGGTGAATTCCAGCAGTTCCGCGAAAGTTTCGCGAAACCGCCAGGTAAGGTTGGCCGTCCTTATTCCCCAACTCGTCCCTATCCCCCCCATCCCCGCACGCATGATGGGAAGCCTATTTGTTACCGCTGTCAGAAACCAGGGCACATTGCACGTTACTGTGCCAATCCCGAGTCCAAGGAACGTGGGCCAAACCACAAGGGAAGCGGGAAGGGAAAGGGGGATAAAGAATCTCAGAACAGGGATAAGGGTGGCAAGTCGAGATTGGATAGACCATCAGGACGGCGCTCGGATAGCGATAGAGAAGATTCGTGTTCGGAAAACTAAAAAGGGCGGCTCCGGGGGGCGGAGTCGCCCAGGTCATTGAGATCCCCCTCTTATGTGTGTTTTGTCCCAACCTCGTCAGAGAAAAGGTAGTGTGTAATGGAGTCGAAACGATAGCCATCATCGACACTGGTGCGGCCGTGAGCGTGGTTTCTGAAGATTGGGCCTTACGTACCCAGGCGCAGCTGGTAGCCTGGGAGGGACCCGAGATAGTTGTAGCAAACGGCGAGCGTGCTCAGATTCGAGGTGGTGTGAATATCGGGGTTCGACTCGCAGGGAAGGAGGTATACACGAAAGCCGTTGTCTTTAACAACGGCTTGGCAGAACTGACCATAGGCAACGATTTGCTTAGGCAATTAGGTGATGTGACCCTCCGATATAGGGATGATGGGTTTACCCTCGCAGGTCATCGGGAAAGTGAGGAAAAGCCCATCGGAGATAGCGCTAGCAACGTAATTGCACAGGCGACCTGTTGCCTAAAGAGGGTTAAAAACAAGGAAAAAACGGTAGTGGGAATGCTCAATGCCACCGAGCTAGATGGAACCAGGGAAACTAGAGCCGATCGAAAGCCGAGTGTACAGGGACGAGTGGAGCTGCCAATTATCCTTTCCAACGAGGAAAATAAAATAACTGGGGTAGTAGAAATCCACGAGGAACGAACAGAAAAGCAAGATAGGAGAATGAAGGATCAGATGGTAGGGAAGGCAAAGAAAACTACGAGCAAAGAACGAGAGTCTGAGGATCAAATTGAGGAATGTACGCCAGCTGGCTACGCTATAGTGGCTCCCGTAGCACCGCTCTCGGATGTCAAGGACGTTCCAAGCCTTGTGCATCCCGAGATCCTGCTGCGGGGAAGCCCTGCCACAGTACCCGTTTCAAATTTTCAAACACAAACTGATCTTGCAGACTGTTCGAGAATTCCTCAACAGGTGGCGCCCCTAGTCTCTCCATGTACTGACGCCCTTGCTAACGGCGTGAGTGCTCCACGGGAAACCCCCACAAGGCAACCCGAGATACACCACGAGGAATGTGCACGCGATACCGTTTGTGAGGAGGCCCTGACCTTCGTGAGGCAGATTCAGGATGTAGCTAGTGAGCTTAACACCGTGGTATGCGCGATCCAGGGACAACGGGAAATCACCTCCCCTGGTGAGGCGCGTGTGAGCGCAAGAACTGAAAAAGGGTGTTGGGGAATCCCTCTGGAGATACGGCGAGATACTGATGTAACGAAGAGCTTGCCCGTATCTATGTCTCTAGTAGCTAAATACCAAGAAGAGAGGGGAAGACATTCTACACCCCTCTCTCTAGTGCCACCCTTCTTGCGTTCCATGTGCATTTTTCTTTTTCAGGGATCTCCCCGCGAGACCGTCAACGGAGCTCTGCTAGTTGCCCCTCCCACGAAAACGGTAAACCAAGGCGCGAATTTGAATTTTTCCGCTGTTCGCCCGTTAACCCCCACCGAGGGCGAAACCAAAAGTACTGGCTCTGCCGCGAGAGAGGATTCCCACGGACTTGCGGTGGTGGATGTGGAGTGCCACGAGGCAAGGTTAGGTCAGGACGAGGCATGGGACCCAGGAGGCACAGATTGTTGCGAAATTCTTTCAGAAATCCATAGCGAAAGTCCCAACTGTAGACCTCCTCTGACAAGTGAAAAAGCCGGAAGTGACAGTGACATAGACGTTAGTAAGATCGCTGATCCTACCTCTAGCGATCCCAGCGAGAGAGAGAATCCTTTCAGTTGCCTGTTGCTGGCCGCAAAAGGGAAAAGTCAAAAGAAGCAAGGTAGGCCGCTTAGGTTAGCCTCCTTGCAGGCCCACAAAATTCCCCCACGATCGGGAATACCCATTAATGTCCACCTTGTGAACCAGGGTTCAGACAAATGGGGCGAATGTAAACTAACACCGCCGTCTGAAGACGAAGCTCAGGATTTCCTGGTAGAACCCGAGAAGCGATTATTAATCGAAAAAGGGATCAGCTTAGGTCGAAGCATAACTACCTTTCAGGGTGGGTACGGTCCGGTAATGCTAGTAAACTTTGGTCCGGAGGCCCAATGGGTGGCTGCGGGGACAGTTTTAGGCAGTGTCGAAGACCAGGTACCCCACGTAGTGGAAGCAGAGGAAGGAGTAGTTACTGACGAGACCCTGGATGGCTGTATCTCTGATCGATTAGACGATGATCAAAGGCAAGCGCTTAGAGAGGTGCTAAGTAAGCATCGCCAGTGCTTTGCCGGGGGTTCAGAAGATTTAGGTGCATCCAACGTGGTAGAGCACGGAATAGATACGGGTAACGCAAATCCCGTTTCGCAGGTTCCCTACCGGAGCGCCTACAGGGAAAAAGAGCTGATTAGGCAGCAGGTGGAAGAAATGATAGAGGCAGGGGTGGTAGAACAATCAAGCAGTCCATGGTCTTCCCCCGTAGTTTTGGTAAAGAAGAAAGACGGTACTTGGCGCTTTTGCGTTGACTACCGGAGGCTAAATTCCGTCACGATCAAGGACGTTTATCCTTTGCCCAGGACGGATGATGCCTTGGACTCCATGCAAGGTTCGAAATTCTTCAGCACTTTAGACCTCATGACAGGTTACTGGCAAGTAGGAGTAAAGGAGGAAGATAGGGAGAAAACGGCATTCATAACACCGGATGGCCTATACCAATTCACGAAAATGCCATTTGGGCTTTGTAACGCACCGGCCACCTTTCAAAGGATGATGGACGTTATCTTAGCAGGTTTCAAGTGGCAAATTTGTCTAATCTATCTAGACGATGTGGTAATTTTCTCCAAAACTTTCGAGAAGCATGTGGTAGATGTTGACGCCATTTTGGCATGCTTAGGTAAAGCAGGGCTGAAGCTAAAACCTAGCAAATGTCGCTTTGGCTGCGAAACTGTTCAGGTGCTTGGACACATAGTGGACCGGGAGGGTATTAGGCCGGATGACAGTAAATTAACAGCCGTCACGGACTTTCCAACGCCGGCAAATCTTACGGCGGTTCGTAGTTTCACGAGCCTATGCTCGTACTACAGAAAATTCGTGAAAGATTTTTCAGCTAGGGCCGAACCTCTCTCCAGGCTTACCAAATTAAATACACCATTTGCATGGGGTGTCGAGCAACAGTCTGCTTTTGAAGACCTCAAGCAAGCTCTTGTTTCGGCGCCTATTCTAGCTCACCCCGAGTTGGATGGTGGATTTGAGATCCATCCTGACGCATGTGATTTTGGCATAGGAGCGGTTCTGGCACAGCGCCAAGATGGTGAAGAGCGGGTTATCGCTTATGCGAGCCGTCTCCTTAATAAAAGTGAACGGAATTATTCCACCACCGAGAAAGAATGCTTAGCCCTCGTATGGGCCGTAAAGAAATTTAGGCCGTATGTTTGGGGTAAACCTTTTAAAGCTGTCACAGACCATCACGCATTGTGTTGGCTAATGACCAAACGGGAGTCCACAGGGCGGTTAGCTAGGTGGGCCCTCGCTCTGATGGAATACGAGTTTCAAATCGTACATCGGAGTGGGAGGGTTCATAATGATGCTGACCCTCTGTCACGCAACCCCGTTGACCCCCCAGCTGGAGAAGGCGACGACAACGGCCCGGTAGTGTTCGGGATTGGTGTCCAAGCAGTTGATACTCGTTTAGCTGATGTGGAACAAGAACAACGTTCAGATCCGAGATGGGCAAAGCTTATTGCCATCTTGGAAACACTTAATCCGCGGGCCGTACAGAGGCGCCAAGTCGTGCAATACACTATGAAGGAGGGAAAACTTTTTCGGATTTTAGTGAGAAACGGCGAATGTCGCCTAAGGCTCTGCGTACCTGCTTCTCTGAAAAGGGAGGTTTTGTACGCCTGTCATGACGACGTCACTGCTGGTCATTTAGGTCTCAAAAGAACCTGGGACAAGATCAGCAAAAGGTACTATTGGCCTAAAATGATCACGGAAGTAGCTCGTTACGTCGCCTCCTGTACGGATTGTCAAACCCGGAAAGGAGAAGCGACGAAAAAGAAAGGGCTAATGGTCCCGATCAAGGTTGACAGGCCTTTCGAGAAAGTCGGGATTGATCTACTTGGCGCGTTCCCCGAGACCCCGCGCGGTAACAAGCACATTATTGTAGCAGTCGACTATCTAACGAAGTGGGCTGAGACCAAGGCTGTCCCATCAGCTTCGGCCGAGGAAGTTGCCAAATTCTTCGTGCAACAACTCGTGTTGAGACATGGGGCACCGGAGACTTTGTTAAGCGATAGAGGTACCTGCTTCACAGCAGAGTTTACCGAGGAGCTGATTAGGGTCATGCAAACTAATCACGCTACGACTACGGCCTACCATCCCCAATGTAACGGCTTAACCGAGCGTCTCAATCACACGCTAGCGGACATGCTTTCGATGTACGTAAGCAGCAACCATCGTGATTGGGATGATTGTTTAGACGCAGTGACCTTCGCGTACAATACGGCGAGGCAGGAATCTACCGGATTCTCTCCATTATATCTCCTCTACGGGAGGGAGCCAAAACTCCCCCTCGATGTGGCGATGGGTGCCTCTGCCGAGGTGGACGGGATGGACGACTCCGCTGGCATAAGCAGAGCGGGTCAAATGGCAAGTCGTATCGCAGAAGCTTTTAGCGCGGTAAGACAACGCCTGGGTAAAGTGCAGGCAAAACAAAAGGAGCGCTATGACGAATCTCACGAGGAGCGTTTCTACGATGTAGGGGATGTTGTATGGGTTTATACTCCGGTTCGGAAAGTGGGGAAGTCGGAAAAACTTCTCCATCGCTTCTTTGGCCCATACAAGATTCTCCGTAGGACGTCTCCCGTAGATTACGAGGTCCAGGGGGTAAAAAGGCGGAAATCCGACATAGTCCACATTTCGCGCCTCAAACCCTTTGTGGACAGGGTTAACGACTTTGATGAACCAACTTTGTTCGTCAAGTTGGGAGAAGAGCGAGATCTCGAAGTGCGCAATCGGACACTCGAGGTATCGGGTGAAGCTAGCGAGTTGGCGATAGAACCTGCTGACTTGCTTACCCACGAAGCGACCGGGGATGACAACGTAAACCCTCCGGAGCCTGAGGCTCGCGTTACGGAGAGAGTAACGGACAGTGCTCGCCCGGATGAGCCCGTGGGTTTACGACGATCTCAAAGGAATAAGGGGAAAGTCAGGTTCTATGGGTGCGATGACGACGAGGTGTAGGAAAGGAGGAGGGTTTAACGAGGAGCAACGGAGTTCTGGTTTTGGCAAGCTTAAGTAAACAAATGGAAGGTGGGGCCCCGTAAATGGTTGTACTCAACCGGTAAGGCCATTGGAGTGACAATTGCTTGCCAACCAAACCTAAAAGGGAATGGGGAAGGGAAGACCAATACCATCAAAAGTCAGGGGATAGGGATTATTGAGGTCCCTGTTGCATGTGTGGCCATCAGCCCGGAGTGGATTTTAGCCGCTTCCTTGGACTCTTTTGGGCAGTCCAATATCACCTCACGCATGCCGGCTTGGTCTTTGTCCGCTTTTCCAACTAACCTGACCCAACCACACCTGCCCACGGCCAACCTTACCTGGGTAGACCCGAAAATAGCCGATCACATTAAAACACTGGAGAAGGAGAGTGGTGACGTAGCCGCCAGCTGGAGAACTACGTGGGATACCTTCCAGAAAGCAGCCAAGCAGCGCAGAAATCTCTTCGAGGAAGCTCCCGGCGTATGGGGCGATATCAGCTATCCCTCGATAACCATCTCCGGGTCGTTTACCGTGGTAGTACTAGTGATCGTCGCCATCCTGAGTTGGTGCCTATGGCGAGTAACCACTGGACGTGACCAAGCGCTCCTGACACGGATCGAGCAATTGGAGGCAACCTTACGGCTCCATGAGCCAGCCGCCTTGGGCAGACCCAGCTACAACATCGACGCACTTGTGCGACGTGTGCGAGCCATAGAAGTAAGGATGCGTGACCATGGAGGCGTACTCCCGCTGACCATGGAGGAAACCGCCGACCAGTAATCAAGACAATCAGTGTAGTGGTAGTGTCGTACTTGTTCCCCTCAGTACAAGTTACCCCAAAGTATCCACGGTTTAGTCTAGTGTTTAACCAGTAGTTATCAACTATTAGGTGTGTACGCTTGCTGATTTTAACCATGTGCTTGCAAGCTTGTCATTAAATTTCGCCTGGCATTGCTTCTAGATAGCGCTATCGACGCGTGGTCCGCTTGTTTCGACCGGGACGTTCGAAAGCGGGCCGGGGGTAATGTCACGGCTATACTTCGCATTGCTTGCTTTTTCTCACGCTTCGCTTTACTTATTTAGTTAAGATCAGCGTAACACCAGAGGATCCATCCGCCTGTGTACCGGATTACGCGTCCTGTACGGATACACCAGGCAGGATGGATCCCTGAGAGTGAGGATGATGTTTTCAGTTAACCAAGTCAGTTGGTTAGAGAGTTGAAGTACTAGAGGGTAGTCTGTTAGTTGGAGCGTAAAAGGGTAGACTCTCCTAGTAGTGTGTTAGGCAGTAGTCCTCTGTTTTTCATGTAGTGTTTTCGTCCACCTAGCTTTACCCCTGTAATCCGCACGAATACAGTTCTATAAATCCACCTTTCCCGAACATTACTCTAATCCCTTGCTAGATTGATGCCCTGGCAAAATTAGACCGTGACAATATCATAAAGAATTTATTCAGTCCGTAAGGAATTAATTCAGTCCGTAACTAATTAATTCAGTAAGTAAGGAACTTAATCAATCATAAAGAATTAATTCAGTCCGTAAGGAATTAATTCAGTCCGTAAGGAATTAATTCAGTCCGTAAGGAAATAATTCAGTCCCCAAGGATTTAATTCAGTCCGTAAGGAATTAATTCAGTCCGTAAGGAATTAATTCAGTCCGTAAGTAGTTAATTCAGTCCGTAATGAATTAATTCAGTCCGTTAGGAATTAATTCAGTCCGTAACTAATTAATTCAGTAAGTAAGGAACTTAATCAATCATAAAGAATTAATTCAGTCCGTAAGGAATTAATTCAGTCCGTAAGGAATTAATTCAGTCCTTACGGATTTAATTCAGTCCGTACGGAATTAATTCAGTACGTAAGGAATTATTTAAGTCGGTAAGGATTTAATAAAGTCCGTAATGAATTAATTCATTCCGTAAGGAATTAATTCCGTCCGTAAGGAATTAGTTCAGTCCGTAAGGAATTAATTCAGTCCGTAAGGAATTAATTCAGTCCGTAATGAATTAATGAAGTCCGTAAGGAACTAATTCATTCCGTAAGGAATTAATTAATTCCGTAAGGAATTGATATAATCCGTAAGGAATTTATAAAATCAGTAAGGAATTAATTCAGTCCGTAAGGAAATAATTAAGTCCGTAATGAATTAATTAAGTCCGTAAGGAAATAATTCAGTCCCCAAGGATTTAATTCAGTCCGTAAGGAATTAATTCAGTCCGTAATGAATTAATTCAGTCCGCAAGGAATTAGTTCAGTCCGTAAGGAATTGATATAATCGTAAGGAATTTATAAAGTCCGTAATGAATTAATTCAGTCCGCAAGGAATTAGTTCAGTCCGCAAGGAATTAATTAAGTCCGTAAGGAATTAATTAAGTTCGTAAGAAATTAATTCAGTCCATAAGGAATTAATTCAGTCTGTAAGGAATTAAATCAGGCCGTAAGGAATTAATTCAGTCTGTAAGGAATTAAATCAGGCCGTAAGGAATTTATTCAGTCCGTAAAGAATTAATTCAGTCCGTAAGGTATTAATTGAGTCCGTAAGTAGTTAATTCAGTCCGTAATTAATTAATTCAGTCCGTAATTAATTAATTCAGTCCGTAAGGAATTAATTCAGTCCGTAACTAATTAATTCAGTAAGTAAGGAACTTAATCAATCAAAAAGAATTTATTCAGTCCGTAAGGAATTAATTTAGTCCGTAAGGAATTAATTCAGTCCGTAATGAATTAAATAAGTCCGTAAGGAATTAATTCAGTCCGTAAGGAATTAATTCCGGCCGTAAGGAATTAGTTCAGTCCGTAAAAAATTAATTCAGAAGGTAAGGAATTAATTCAGTCCGTAAGTAGTTAATTCAGTCCGTAATTAATTAATTCAGACCGTAATTAATTAATTCAGTACGTAAGGAATTCAATATATCATAAAGAATTTATTCAGTCCGTAAGGAATTAATTCAGTCCGTAAGGAATTAATTCAGTCCGTAATGAATTTATTAAGTCCGTAAGGATTTAATTCAGTCCGTACGGAATTAAATCAGTACGTAAGGAATTAACTAAGTCGGTAAGGATTTAATGAAGTCCGTAATGAATTAATTCATTCCGTAAGGAATTAATTCAGTCCGTAAGGAATTAGTTCAGTCCGTAAGGAATTAATTCAGTCCGTAAGGAATTAATTCAGTCCGTAAGTAGTTAATTCAGTCCGTAATTAATTAATTCAGTCCGTATTTAATTAATTCATTCCGTAAGGAATTAATTCAGTCCGTAACTAATCAATTCAGTAAGTAAGGAACTTAATCAATCATAAAGAATTAATTCAGTCCGTAATGAATTAATTAAGTCCGTAAGGAACTAATTCAGTCCGTAAAGAATTAATTCAGTCCGTAGGGATGTAATTCAGTCCGTAAGGAATTAATTCAGTCCGTAACGAATTAATTCAGTCCGTAAGGAATTAATTAATTCCGTTAGGAATTAATTAAGTCCGTAAGGAATTGATATAATCCGTTAGGAATTTATAAAGTCAGTAAGGAATTAATTCAGTCCGTAAGGAAATAATTCAGCCCCATAGGAATTAATTCAGTCCGTAAGGAATTAATTCAGTCCGTAAGGAATTAATTCAGTCCGTAAGTAGTTAATTCAGTCCGTAATTAATTAATTCAGTCCGCATTTAATTAATTCATTCCGTAAGGAATTAATTCAGTCCGTAACAAATTAATTCAGTAAGTAAGGAACTTAATCAATCATAAAGAATTAATTCAGTCCGTAATGAATTAATGAAGTCCGTAAGGATTTGATATAATCCGTAAGGTATTTATAAAGTCAGTAAGAAATTAATTCAGTCCGTAAGGAAATAATTAAGTCCGTAATGAATTAATTAAGTCCGTAAGGAAATAATTCAGTCCCCTAGGAATTAATTCAGTCCGTAAGGAATTAATTCAGTCCGTAAGGAATTAATTCAGTCCGTAAGGAATTAATTCAGTCCGTAAGTAGTTAATTCAGTCCGTAATTAATTAATTCAGACCGTAATTAATTAATTCAGTCCGTAAGGAATTAATTCAGTCCGTAACTAATTAATTCAGTAAGTAAGTAATTCAATATATCATAAAGAATTAATTCAGTCCGTAAAGAATTAATTCATTCCGTAAGGAATTAATTCAGTTCGTAATGAATTAATTAAGTCCGTACGGATTTAATTCAGTCCGTAAGGAATTAATTCAGTACCTAAAGAATTAATTAAGTCGGTAAGGATTTAATGAAGTCCGTAATGAATTAATTCATTCCGTAAGGAATTCATTCAGTCCGAAAGGAATTATTTCCGTCCGTAATGAATAAATTAAGTCCGTAAGGATTTAATTCAGTCCGTAAGGAATTAATTCAGTACCTAAAGAATTAATTAAGTCGGTAAGGATTTAATGAAGTCCGTAATGAATTAATTCATTCCGTAAGGAATTCATTCAGTCCGAAAGGAATTATTTCCGTCCGTAATGAATAAATTAAGTCCGTAAGGATTTAATTCAGTCCGTACGGAATTAATTCAGTACGTAAGGAATTAATTAAGTCGGTAAGGATTTAATGAAGTCCGTAAGGAATTAATTCATTCCGTAAGGAATTAATTCAGTCCGTAAGGAATTAATTCCGTCCGTAAGGAATTAGTTCAGTCGGTAAGGAATTAATTCAGTATGTAAGGAATTAATTCAGTCCGTAATGAATTAATGAAGTCCGTAAGGAACTAATTCATTCCGTAAGGAATTAATTAAGTCCGTAAGGAATTGATATAATCCGTAAGGAATTTATAAAGTCAGTAAGGAATTAATTCAGTCCGTAAGGAAATAATTAAGTCCGTAATGAATTAATTAAGTCCGTAGGGAAATAATTCAGTCCCCAAGGATTTAATTCAGTCCGTAAGGAATTAATTCAGTCCGTAAGGAATTAATTCAGTCCGTTAGGAATTAATTCAGTCCGTAAGGAATTAATTCAGTCCGTAAGGAATTAATTCAGTCCGTAAGTAGTTAATTCAGTCCGTAATTAATTAATTCAGTCCGTAATTATTTAATTCAGTCCGTAAGGAATTAATTCAGTCCGTAACTAATTAATTCAGTAAGTAAGGAACTTAATCAATCATAAAGAATTAATTCAGTCCGTAATGAATTAATTAAGTCCGTAAGGAACTAATTCAGTCCGTAAGGAATTAATTCAGTCCGTAGGAATGTAATTCAGTCCGTAAGGAATTAATTCAGTCTGTAAGGAATTAATTCAGTCCGTAATGAATTACTGAAGTCCGTAAGGAATTAATTAATTCCGTAAGGAATTGATATAATCCGTAAGGAATTTATAAAGTCAGTAATTAATTAATTCAGTCCGTAAGGAAATAATTCAGTCCCCTAGGAATTAACTCAGTCCGTAAGGAATTAATTCAGTCCGTAAGGAATTAATTCAGTCCGTAAGTAGTTAATTCAGTCCGTAATTAATTAATTCAGACCGTAATTAATTAATTCAGTCCGTAAGGAATTAATTCAGTCCGTAACTAATTAATTCAGTAAGAAAGGAATTTAATCAATCATAAAGAATTAATTCAGTCCGTAAGGAATTAATTCAGTACGTAAGGAATTAATTCATTCCGTAAGGAATTAATTCAGTCCGTAAGGAATTAAATCAGTCCGTAAGGAATTAATTCATTCCGTAAGGAATTAATTCAGTCCGTAAGGAAAAAATTAAGTCCGTAATGAATTAATTAAGTCCGTAAGGTAATAATTCAGTCCCCTAGGAATTAATTCAGTCCGTAAGGAATTAATTCAGTCAATAAGGAATTAATTCAGTCCGTAAGTAGTTAATTCAGTCCGTAATTAATTAATTCAGTCCGTAATTAATTAATTCAGTCCGTAAGGAATTAATTCAGTACGTAAAGAATTAATTAAGTCCGTAATGAATTAATTCATTCCGTAAGGAATTAAATCAGTCCGTAAGGAACTAATTCAGTCCGTAACTAATTATTTCAGTAAGTAAGGAATTTAATCAATCAAAAAAATTAATTCAGTCCGTAAGGAATTAATTCAGTCCGTCAGGAATTAATTCAGTCCGTCAGGAATTAATTCAGTCCGTAATGAATTAAATAAGTCATTAAGGAATTAATTCAGTCCTTAAGGAATTAATTCAGTACGTAAGGAATTAATTAAGTCGGTAAGGAATTAATTATGTCGGTAAGGATTTAATTAAGTCCGTAATGAATTAATTCATTCCGTAAGGAATTAAATCAGTCCGTAATGAATTAATTACAGTCCGTAAGGAATTAATTCAGTCCGTAAGGAATTAGTTCAGTCCGTAAGGAATTAATTCAGTCCGTAAGGAATTAATTCAGTCCGTAAAGAATTCATTCAGTCCGCAGGGAATTAATTCAGTCCGTAATTAGTTAATTCAGTCCGTAATTAATTAATTCAGTCCGTAATTAATAAATACAGTCCGTAAGGAATTAATTCAGTCCGTAACTAATTAATTCATTAAGAAAGGAATTTAATCAATCATAGAGAATTAATTCAGTCCGTAAGGAATTAATTCAGTCCGTAAGGAATTAATTCATTCCGTAAGGAATTAATTTAGTCAGTAAGGAAATAATTAAGTCCGTAATGAATTAATTAAGTCCGTAAGGTAATAATTCAGTCCCCTAGGAATTAATTCAGTCCGTAAGGAATTAATTCAGTCCCTAAGGAATTAATTCAGTCCGTAAGTAGTTAATTCAGTCCGTAATTAATTAATTCAGTCCGTAATTAATTAATTCAGTCCGTAAGGAATTAACTAAGTTTATAACTAATTAATTCAGTAAGTAAGGAATTCAATATATCATAAAGAATTAATTCAGTCCGTTAGGAATTAATTCAGTCCGTAATGAATTAATTAAGTCCGAAAGGAATTAATTCGGTCCGTAAGTAATTAATTCAGTACGTAAGGAATTAATTAAGTCGGAAAGGATTTAATTAAGTCCGTAATGAATTAATTCAGTCCGTAACTAATTAATTCAGTAAGTAAGGAATTCAATATATCATAAAGAATTAATTCAGTCCGTAAGGAATTAATTCAGCCGGTAAGGAATTAGTTCAGTCCGTAATGAATTAATTAAGTCCGTAAGTATTTATTTAATTCCGTAATGAATTCATTCATTCCGTAAGGAATTAATTCAGTCCGTAAGTAATTAATTCATTCCATAAGGAATTAATTCAGTCCGTAAGTAGTTAATTCAGTCCGTAATTAATTAGTACATTCCGTAAGGAATTAATTAAGTCCGTAACTAATTAATTCAGTAAGAAAGGAATTTAATCAATCATAAAGAATTAATTCAGTCCGTAAGGAATTAATTCTGTCCGTAAGGAATTAATTCAGTCCTTAAGGAATTAATTCAGTACGTAAGGAATTAATTAAGTCGGTAAGGAATTAATTATGTCGGTAAGGATTTAATTAAGTCCGTAATGAATTAATTCATTCCGTAAGGAATTAAATCAGTCCGTAATGAATTAATTACAGTCCGTAAGGAATTAATTCAGTCCGTAAGGAATTAGTTCAGTCCGTAAGGAATTATTTCAGTCCGTAAGGAATTAATTCAGTCCGTAAAGAATTCATTCAGTCCGCAGGGAATTAATTCAGTCCGTAATTAGTTAATTCAGTCCGTAATTAATTAATTCAGTCCGTAATTAATAAATACAGTCCGTAAGGAATTAATTCAGTCCGTAACTAATTAATTCATTAAGAAAGGAATTTAATCAATCATAGAGAATTAATTCAGTCCGTAAGGAATTAATTCAGTCCGTAAGGAATTAATTCATTCCGTAAGGAATTAATTTAGTCAGTAAGGAAATAATTAAGTCCGTAATGAATTAATTAAGTCCGTAAGGTAATAATTCAGTCCCCTAGGAATTAATTCAGTCCGTAAGGAATTAATTCAGTCCCTAAGGAATTAATTCAGTCCGTAAGTAGTTAATTCAGTCCGTAATTAATTAATTCAGTCCGTAATTAATTAATTCAGTCCGTAAGGAATTAACTAAGTTTATAACTAATTAATTCAGTAAGTAAGGAATTCAATATATCATAAAGAATTAATTCAGTCCGTTAGGAATTAATTCAGTCCGTAATGAATTAATTAAGTCCGAAAGGAATTAATTCGGTCCGTAAGTAATTAATTCAGTACGTAAGGAATTAATTAAGTCGGAAAGGATTTAATTAAGTCCGTAATGAATTAATTCAGTCCGTAACTAATTAATTCAGTAAGTAAGGAATTCAATATATCATAAAGAATTAATTCAGTCCGTAAGGAATTAGTTCAGCCGGTAAGGAATTAGTTCAGTCCGTAATGAATTAATTAAGTCCGTAAGTATTTATTTAATTCCGTAATGAATTCATTCATTCCGTAAGGAATTAATTCAGTCCGTAAGTAATTAATTCAGTCCGTAAGGAATTAATTCAGTACGTAAGGAATTAATGAAGTCCGTAATGAATTAATTCATTCCGTAAGGAATTAAATCAGTCCGTAAGGAATTAATTCAGTCCATAAGGAATTAGTTCAGTCCGTAAGGAATTAATTCAGTCCTTAAGGAATTAATTCTTTCCGTAAGGAATTAATTAAGTCCGTAAGGTAATAGTTCAGTCCCCTAGGAATTAATTCAGTCCGTAAGGAAATAATTCAGTCAATAAGGAATTAATCCAGTCAGTAAGTAGTTAATTCAGTCCGTAATTAATTAATTCAGTCCGTAATTAATTAATTCTTTCCGTAAGGAATTAATTCAGTTTGTAACTAATTAATTCAGTAAGTAAGGAATTCAATATATCATAAATAATTAATTCAGTCCGTAAGGAATTAATTCAGTCCGTAAGGAAATAATTCAGTCCGTAATGAATTAATTAAGTCCGTAAGGAATTAATTCAGTCCGTAGGGAATTAATTCATTCCGTAAGGAATTAATTCAGTCCGTAAGGAATTAATTCAGTCCGTAAGTAGTTAATTCAGTCCGTAATTAATTAATTCAGTCCGTAATTAATTAAATCAGTCCGTAAGGAATTAATTCAGTTTATAACTAATTAATTCAGTAAGTAAGGAATTCAATATATCATAAAGAATTAATTCAGTCCGTAAGGAATTAATTCAGTCCGTAAGGAATTAATTCAGTCCGTAATGAATTAATTAAGTCCGTAAGGAATTAATTCAGTCCGTAAGGAATTAATTCAGTACGTAAGGAATTAATGAAGTCCGTAATGAATTAATTCATTCCGTAAGGAATTAAATCAGTCCGTAAGGAATTAATTCAGTCCATAAGGAATTAGTTCAGTCCGTAAGGAATTAATTCAGTCCGTAAGGAATTAATTCATTCCGTAAGGAATTAATTAAGTCCGTAAGGTAATAGTTCAGTCCCCTAGGAATTAATTCAGTCCGTAAGGAAATAATTCAGTCAATAAGGAATTAATCCAGTCAGTAAGTAGATAATTCAGTCCGTAATTAATTAATTCAGTCCGTAATTAATTAATTCTTTCCGTAAGGAATTAATTCAGTTTGTAACTAATTAATTCAGTAAGTAAGGAATTCAATATATCATAAAGAATTAATTCAGTCCGTAAGGAATTAATTCTGTCCGTAAGGAATTAATTCAGTCCGTAAGGAATTAATTCAGTCCGTAAGGAATTAATTAAGTCCGTAGGGAATTAATTCAGTACGTAAGGAATTAATTAAGTTGGAAAGGATTTAATTAAGTCCGTAATGAATTAATTCAGTCCGTAACTAATTAATTCAGTAAGTAAGGAATTCAATATATCATAAAGAATTAATTCAGTCCGTAAGGAATTAATTCAGCCGGTAAGGAATTAGTTCAGTCCGTAATTAATTAATTCAGTCCGTAATTAATTAATTCTTTCCGTAAGGAATTAATTCAGTTTGTAACTAATTAATTCAGTAAGTAAGGAATTCAATATATCATAAAGAATTAATTCATTCCGTAAGGAATTAAATCAGTCCGTAAGGAATTAATTCAGTCCATAAGGAATTAGTTCAGTCCGTAAGGAATTAATTCAGTCCGTAAGGAATTAATTCATTCCGTAAGGAATTAATTCAGTCCGTAAGGAAAAAATTAAGTCCGTAATGAATTAATTAAGTCCGTAAGGTAATAATTCAGTCCCCTAGGAATTAATTCAGTCCGTAAGGAATTAATTCAGTCAATAAGGAATTAATTCAGTCCGTAAGTAGTTAATTCAGTCCGTAATTAATTAATTCAGTCCGTAATTAATTAATTCATTCCGTAAGGAATTAATTCAGTTTATAACTAGTTAATTCAGTAAGTAAGGAATTCAATATATCATAAAGAATTAATTCAGTCCGTAAGGAATTAATTCAGTCCGTAATGCATTAATTCAGTCCGTAAGGAATTAATTCAGTCCGTAAGGAATTAATTCAGTGGGTAAGGAATTAATTCAGTCCGTAAGGAATTAATTCAGTACGTAAAGAATTAATTAAGTCCGTAATGAATTAATTCATTCCGTAAGGAATTAAATCAGTCCGTAAGGAACTAATTCAGTCCGTAACTAATTATTTCAGTAAGTAAGGAATTTAATCAATCAAAAAAATTAATTCAGTCCGTAAGGAATTAATTTAGTCCGTCAGGAATTAATTCAGTCCGTCAGGAATTAATTCAGTCCGTAATGAATTAAATAAGTCATTAAGGAATTAATTCAGTCCTTAAGGAATTAATTCAGTACGTAAGGAATTAATTCAGTCCGTAAGGAATTAATTCAGTCCGTAAAGAATTCATTCAGTCCGCAGGGAATTAATTCAGTCCGTAATTAGTTAATTCAGTCCGTAATTAATTAATTCAGTCCGTAATTAATAAATACAGTCCGTAAGGAATTAATTCAGTCCGTAACTAATTAATTCATTAAGAAAGGAATTTAATCAATCATAAAGAATTAATTCAGTCCGTAAGGAATTAATTCAGTCCGTAAGGAATTAATTCATTCCGTAAGGAATTAATTTAGTCAGTAAGGAAATAATTAAGTCCGTAATGAATTAATTAAGTCCGTAAGGTAATAATTCAGTCCCCTAGGAATTAATTCAGTCCGTAAGGAATTAATTCAGTCAATAAGGAATTAATTCAGTCCGTAAGTAGTTAATTCAGTCCGTAATTAATTAATTTAGTCCGTAATTAATTAATTCATTCCGTAAGGAATTAATTCAGTTTATAACTAGTTAATTCAGTAAGTAAGGAATTCAATATATCATAAAGAATTAATTCAGTCCGTAAGGAATTAATTCAGTCCGTAATGCATTAATTCAGTCCGTAAGGAATTAATTCAGTCCGTAAGGAATTAATTCAGTCCGTAAGGAATTAATTCAGTGGGTAAGGAATTAATTCAGTCCGTAAGGAATTAATTCAGTACGTAAAGAATTAATTAAGTCCGTAATGAATTAATTCATTCCGTAAGGAATTAAATCAGTCCGTAAGGAACTAATTCAGTCCGTAACTAATTATTTCAGTAAGTATGGAATTTAATCAATCAAAAAAATTAATTCAGTCCGTAAGGAATTAATTCAGTCCGTCAGGAATTAATTCAGTCCGTCAGGAATTAATTCAGTCCGTAATGAATTAAATAAGTCATTAAGGAATTAATTCAGTCCTTAAGGAATTAATTCAGTACGTAAGGAATTAATTAAGTCGGTAAGGAATTAATTATGTCGGTAAGGATTTAATTAAGTCCGTAATGAATTAATTCATTCCGTAAGGAATTAAATCAGTCCGTAATGAATTAATTACAGTCCGTAAGGAATTAATTCAGTCCGTAAGGAATTAGTTCAGTCCGTAAGGAATTAATTCAGTCCGTAAGGAATTAATTCAGTCCGTAAAGAATTCATTCAGTCCGCAGGGAATTAATTCAGTCCGTAATTAGTTAATTCAGTCCGTAATTAATTAATTCAGTCCGTAATTAATTAATTCAGTCCGTAATTAATAAATACAGTCCGTAAGGAATTAATTCAGTCCGTAACTAATTAATTCATTAAGAAAGGAATTTAATCAATCATAAAGAATTAATTCAGTCCGTAAGGAATTAATTCAGTCCGTAAGGAATTAATTCATTCCGTAAGGAATTAATTTAGTCAGTAAGGAAATAATTAAGTCCGTAATGAATTAATTAAGTCCGTAAGGTAATAATTCAGTCCCCTAGGAATTAATTCAGTCCGTAAGGAATTAATTCAGTCCCTAAGGAATTAATTCAGTCCGTAAGTAGTTAATTCAGTCCGTAATTAATTAATTCAGTCCGTAATAAATTAATTCAGTCCGTAAGGAATTAACTAAGTTTATAACTAATTAATTCAGTAAGTAAGGAATTCAATATATCATAAAGAATTAATTCAGTCCGTTAGGAATTAATTCAGTCCGTAATGAATTAATTAAGTCCGAAAGGAATTAATTCAGTCCGTAAGTAATTAATTCAGTACGTAAGGAATTAATTAAGTCGGAAAGGATTTAATTAAGTCCGTAATGAATTAATTCAGTCCGTAACTAATTAATTCAGTAAGTAAGGAATTCAATATATCATAAAGAATTAATTCAGTCCGTAAGGAATTAATTCAGCCGGTAAGGAATTAGTTCAGTCCGTAATGAATTAATTAAGTCCGTAAGTATTTATTTAATTCCGTAATGAATTCATTCATTCCGTAAGGAATTAATTCAGTCCGTAAGTAATTAATTCATTCCATAAGGAATTAATTCAGTCCGTAAGGAATAAGTTCAGTACGTAATGAATTAATTCAGTCCGTAATTAAATAATTCAGTCCGTAATTAATTAATACATTCCGTAAGGAATTAATTAAGTCCGTAACTAATTAATTCAGTAAGAAAGGAATTTAATCAATCATAAAGAATTAATTCAGTCCGTAAGGAATTAATTCTGTCCGTAAGGAATTAATTCAGTCCGTAAGGAATTAATTCAGTACGTAAGGAATTAATGAAATCCGTAATGAATTAATTCATTCCGTAAGGAATTAAATCAGTCCGTAAGGAATTAATTCAGTCCATAAGGAATTAGTTCCGTCCGTAAGGAATTAATTCAGTCCGTAAGGAATTAATTCAGTCCGTAAGGAATTAATTAAGTCCGTAAGGTAATAGTTCAGTCCCCTAGGAATTAATTCAGTCCGTAAGGAAATAATTCAGTCAATAAGAAATTAATCCAGTCAGTAAGTAGTTAATTCAGTCCGTAATTAATTAATTCAGTCCGTAATTAATTAATTCTTTCCGTAAGGAATTAATTCAGTTTGTAACTAATTAATTCAGTAAGTAAGGAATTCAATATATCATAAATAATTAATTCAGTCCGTAAGGAATTAATTCAGTCCGTAAGGAAATAATTCAGTCCGTAATGAATTAATTAAGTCCGTAAGGAATTAATTCAGTCCGTAGGGAATTAATTCATTCCGTAAGGAATTAATTCAGTCCGTAAGGAATTATTTCAGTCCGTAAGTAGTTAATTCAGTCCGTAATTAATTAATTCAGTCCGTAATTAATTAAATCAGTCCGTAAGGAATTAATTCAGTTTATAACTAATTAATTCAGTAAGTAAGGAATTCAATATATCATAAAGAATTAATTCAGTCCGTAAGGAATTAATTCAGTCCTGAACTTATTCCTTACGGACGTACTGAACTTATTCCTTACGGACTGAATTAATTCCTTACGGACTGAATTAATACCTTACGGACTGAATTAATTCCTTACGGACTGAATTAATTCCTTACGGACTGAATTAATTCCTTACGGACCTAATTAATTCCTTACGGACGGAATTAATTCTTTACGGACTAAATTAATTCCTTACGGACTTAATTAATTCCTTACGTACTTAATTAATTCCTTACGGTCTGAATTAATTCCGTACGGATTTAAATAATTCCTTACGGACTGAATTAATTTCTTACGGACTGAATTAATTCATTATGGACTAAATTAATTCCGTAAGGAATGAATGAATTAATTACGGACTGAAAAAATTCCTTACGGACTGAATTAATTAATTACGGACTGAAATAATTCCTTACAGACTGAATTAATTCCTTACGGACTGAATTAATTCCTTACGGACTGAATTAATTCTTTACGGACTGAATTAATTCATTACGGACTGAATTAATTCCTTACGGACTTAATTAATTCCTTACTCACTGAATTCATTCCTTACGGACTGAATTAATTCCTTACGGACTGAATTAGTTCCTCACGGACTGAATTAATTCTTTAGGAATGATTGAATTCCTTTCTTACTGAATTAATTCCTTACGGACTGAATGAATTCCTTACGGACTGATTTAATTTCATACGGAATGAATTAATACCTAACGGACTGAATTAAATCCTTACGGACCGAATTAATTCCTTAGGGACTGAATTAATTCCTTACGGACTGAATTAATTCCTTACGGACTGAATTAATTCCTTACGGACTGAATTAGTTCCTCACGGACTGAATTAATTCTTTAGGATTGATTGAATTCCTTTCTTACTGAATTAATTCCTTACGGACTGAATGAATTCCTTACGGACTGATTTAATTTCATACGGACTGAATTAATACCTAACGGACTGAATTAAATCCTTACGGACCGAATTAATTCCTTACGGACTGAATTAATTCCTTACGGACTTAATTAATTCCTTACGGACTGAATTAATTCCTTACGGACTGAATGAATTCCTTACGGACTGAATTATTACATTACGGACTGAATTAATTCCTTACGGACTGAATTAATTCCTTACGGACTGAATTATTACATTACGGACTGAATTAATTCCTTACGGACAGAATTAATTCCTTACGGACTGAATTAATTCCTTACGGACTGAATTAATTCTTTACGGACTGAATTATTTCCTTACGGACTGAATTAACTCTTTAGGATTGATTGAATTCCATTCTTACTGAATTAATTCCTTACGGACTGAATTAATTCTTTAGGTTGATTGAATTCCATTCTTACTGAATTAATTCCTTACGGACTGAATTAATTCCTTACGGACTGAATTAATTTCATACGGACTGAATTAATTCATTACGGACTTAATTAATCCATTACGGACTGAATTAATTCCTTACGTACTGAACTTATTCCATACGGACTGAATTAATTCCTTACGGACTGAATTAATACCTTACGGACTGAATTAATTCATTACGGATTGAATTAATTCCTTACGGACTGAATTAATTCCTTACGGACCTAATTAATTCCTTACGGACGGAATTAATTCTTTACGGACTAAATTAATTCCTTACGGACTTAATTAATTCCTTACGTACTTAATTAATTCCTTACGGTCTGAATTAATTCCGTACGGATTTAATTAATTCCTTACGGACTGAATTAATTTCTTACGGACTGAATTAATTCATTATGGACTTAAATAATTCCGTAATGAATGAATGAATTAATTACGGACTGAAATAATTCCTTACGGACTGAATTAATTAATTACGGACTGAAATAATTCCTTACAGACTGAATTAATTCCTTACGGACTGAATTAATTCCTTACGGACTGAATTAATTCTTTACGGACTGAATTAATTCATTACGGACTTAATTAATCCATTACGGACTGAATTATTTCCTTACGTACTGAAGTTATTCCTTACGGACTGAATTAATTGCTTACGGACTGAATTAATTCCTTACGGACTGAATTAATACCTTACGGACTGAATTAAATCCTTACGGACTGAATTAATTCCTTACGGACTTAATTAATTCCTTACGGACTTAATTAATTCCTTACGGACTAAATTAATTCCTTACGGACTGAATTAATTAATTACGGACTGAATTGATTCCTTACGGACTGAATTAATTCCTTACGGACTTAATTAATTCCTTACGGACTGAATTAATTCCTTACGGACTGAATTAATTCCTTACGGACTGAATTAGTTCCTCACGGACTGAATTAATTCTTTAGGATTGATTGAATTCCTTTCTTACTGAATTAATTCCTTACGGACTGAATGAATTCCTTACGGACTGATTTAATTTCATACGGAATGAATTAGTACCTAACGGACTGAATTAAATCCTTACGGACCGAATTAATTCCTTACGGACTGAATTAATTCCTTACGGACTTAATTAATTCCTTACGGACTGAATTAATTCCTTACGGACTGAATTAATTCCTTACGGACTGAATTAGTTCCTCACGGACTGAATTAATTATTTAGGATTGATTGAATTCCTTTCTTACTGAATTAATTCCTTACGGACTGAATGAATTCCTTACGGACTGAATTATTACATTACGGACTGAATTAATTCCTTACGGACTGAATTAATTCCTTACGGACTGAATTAATTCCTTACGGACTGAATTATTACATTACGGACTGAATTAATTCCTTACGGAATGAATTAATTCCTTACGGACTGAATTATTTCCTTACGGACTGAATTAACTCTTTAGGATTGATTGAATTCCATTCTTACTGAATTAATTCCTTACGGACTGAATTAATTCCTTACGGACTGAATTAATTTCATACGGACTTAATTAATCCATTACGGACTGAATCAATTCCTTACGTACTGAACTTATTCCTTACGGACTGAATTAATTCCTTACGGACTGAATTAATACCTTACGGACTGAATTAATTCATTACGGATTGAATTAATTCCTTACGGACTGAATTAATTCCTTACGGACCTAATTAATTCCTTACGGACGGAATTAATTCTTTACGGACTAAATTAATTCCTTACGGACTTAATTAATTCCTTACGTACTTAATTAATTCCTTACGGTCTGAATTAATTCCGTACGGATTTAATTAATTCCTTACGGACTGAATTAATTTCTTACGGACTGAATTAATTCATTATGGACTTAAATAATTCCGTAATGAATGAATTAATTAATTACGGACTGAAATAATTCCTTACAGACTGAATTAATTCCTTACGGACTGAATTAATTCCTTACGGACTGAATTAATTCTTTACGGACTGAATTAATTCATTACGGACTAAATTAATCCATTACGGACTGAATTATTTCCTTACGTACTGAAGTTATTCCTTACGGACTGAATTAATTGCTTATGGACTGAATTAATTCCTTACGGAATGAATTAATACCTTACGGACTGAATTAAATCCTTACGGACTGAATTAATTCCTTACGGACTTAATTAATTCCTTACGGACTTAATTAATTCCTTACGGACTAAATTAATTCCTTACGGACTGAATTAATTCATTACGGACTGAATTGATTCCTTACGGACTGAACTAATTCATTACATACCTAACTAATTCCATACGGACGGAATTAATTCTTTACGGACTGAATTAATTCCTTACGGTCTGAATTAATTCCGTACGGATTTAATTAATTCCTTACGGACTGAATTAATTCCTTACGGACTGAATTAATTCCTTACGGACTGAATTAGTTCCTCACGGACTGAATTAATTCTTTAGGATTGATTGAATTCCTTTCTTACTGAATTAATTCCTTACGGACTGAATGAATTCCTTACGGACTGATTTAATTTCATACGGAATGAATTAATACCTAACGGACTGAATTAAATCCTTACGGACCGAATTAATTCCTTACGGACTGAATTAATTCCTTACGGACTTAATTAATTCCTTACGGACTGAATTAATTCCTTACGGACTGAATTAATTCCTTACGGACTGAATTAGTTCCTCACGGACTGAATTAATTCTTTAGGATTGATTGAATTCCTTTCTTACTGAATTAATTCCTTACGGACTGAATGAATTCCTTACGGACTGAATTATTACATTACGGACTGAATTAATTCCTTACGGACTGAATTAATTCCTTACGGACTGAATTAATTCCTTACGGACTGAATTAATTCCTTACGGACTGAATTATTACATTACGGACTGAATTAATTCCTTACGGACAGAATTAATTCCTTACGGACTGAATTAATTCCTTACGGAATGAATTAATTCCTTACGGACTGAATTATTTCCTTACGGACTGAATTAACTCTTTAGGATTGATTGAATTCCATTCTTACTGAATTAATTCCTTACGGACTGAATTAATTCCTTACGGACTGAATTAATTTCATACGGGCTTAATTAATCCATTACGGACTGAATCAATTCCTTACGTACTGAACTTATTCCTTACGGACTGAATTAATACCTTACGGACTGAATTAATTCATTACGGATTGAATTAATTCCTTACGGACTGAATTAATTCCTTACGGACCTAATTAATTCCTTACGGACGGAATTAATTCTTTACGGACTAAATTAATTCCTTACGGACTTAATTAATTACTTACGTACTTAATTAATTCCTTACGGTCTGAATTAATTCCGTACGGATTTAATTAATTCCTTACGGACTGAATTAATTTTTTACGGACTTAATTAATTCATTATGGACTTAAATAATTCCGTAATGAATGAATGAATTAATTACGGACTGAAATAATTCCTTACGGACTGAATTAATTAATTACGGACTGAAATAATTCCTTACAGACTGAATTAATTCCTTACGGACTGAATTAATTCCTTACGGACTGAATTAATTCTTTACGGACTGAATTAATTCATTACGGACTTAATTAATCCATTACGGACTGAATTATTTCCTTACGTACTGAAGTTATTCCTTACGGACTGAATTAATTGCTTATGGACTGAATTAATTCCTTACGGAATGAATTAATACCTTACGGACTGAATTTAATCCTTACGGACTGAATTAATTCCTTACGGACTTAATTAATTCCTTACGGACTTAATTAATTCCTTACGGACTAAATTAATTCCTTACGGACTGAATTAATTCATTACGGACTGAATTGATTCCTTACGGACTGAACTAATTCATTACATACCTAACTAATTCCATACGGACGGAATTAATTCTTTACGGACTGAATTAATTCCTTACGGTCTGAATTAATTCCGTACGGATTTAATTAATTCCTTACGGACTGAATTAATTCCTTACGGACTGAATTAATTCCTTACGGACTGAATTAGTTCCTCACGGACTGAATTAATTCTTTAGGATTGATTGAATTCCTTTCTTACTGAATTAATTCCTTACGGACTGAATGAATTCCTTACGGACTGATTTAATTTCATACGGAATGAATTAATACCTAACGGACTGAATTAAATCCTTACGGACCGAATTAATTCCTTACGGACTGAATTAATTCCTTACGGACTTAATTAATTCCTTACGGACTGAATTAATTCCTTACGGACTGAATTAATTCCTTACGGACTGAATTAGTTCCTCACGGACTGAATTAATTCTTTAGGATTGATTGAATTCCTTTCTTACTGAATTAATTCCTTACGGACTGAATGAATTCCTTACGGACTGAATTATTACATTACGGACTGAATTAATTCCTTACGGACTGAATTAATTCCTTACGGACTGAATTAATTCCTTACGGACTGAATTATTACATTACGGACTGAATTAATTCCTTACGGACAGAATTAATTCCTTACGGACTGAATTAATTCCTTACGGAATGAATTAATTCCTTACGGACTGAATTATTTCCTTACGGACTGAATTAACTCTTTAGGATTGATTGAATTCCATTCTTACTGAATTAATTCCTTACGGACTGAATTAATTCCTTACGGACTGAATTAATTTCATACGGGCTTAATTAATCCATTACGGACTGAATCAATTCCTTACGTACTGAACTTATTCCTTACGGACTGAATTAATACCTTACGGACTGAATTAATTCATTACGGATTGAATTAATTCCTTACGGACTGAATTAATTCCTTACGGACCTAATTAATTCCTTACGGACGGAATTAATTCTTTACGGACTAAATTAATTCCTTACGGACTTAATTAATTACTTACGTACTTAATTAATTCCTTACGGTCTGAATTAATTCCGTACGGATTTAATTAATTCCTTACGGACTGAATTAATTTTTTACGGACTGAATTAATTCATTATGGACTTAAATAATTCCGTAATGAATGAATGAATTAATTACGGACTGAAATAATTCCTTACGGACTGAATTAATTAATTACGGACTGAAATAATTCCTTACAGACTGAATTAATTCCTTACGGACTGAATTAATTCCTTACGGACTGAATTAATTCTTTACGGACTGAATTAATTCATTACGGACTTAATTAATCCATTACGGACTGAATTATTTCCTTACGTACTGAAGTTATTCCTTACGGACTGAATTAATTGCTTACGGACTGAATTAATTCCTTACGGACTGAATTAATACCTTACGGACTGAATTAAATCCTTACGGACTGAATTAATTACTTACGGACTTAATTAATTCCTTACGGACTGAATTAATTCCTTACGGACTAAATTAATTCCTTACGGACTGAATTAATTCATTACGGACTGAATTGATTCCTTACGGACTGAACTAATTCCTTACATACCTAACTAATTCCTTACGGACGGAATTAATTCTTTACGGACTGAATTAATTCCTTACGGTCTGAATTAATTCGGTACGGATTTAATTAATTCCTTACGGACTGAATTAATTCCTTACGGACTGAATTAATTCATTATGGACTTAATTAATTCGTTACGGACTGAATTAATTCCTTACGGACTGAATTAATTCCTTACGGACAGAATTAATTCCTTACGGACTGAATTAATTCCTTACGGACTGAATTAATTCCTTACGGACTGAATTAATTCCTTACGGACTGAATTAATTCCTTACGGACTGAAATAATTCCTTACGGACTGAATTATTTCCTTCGGACTGAATTAATTCTTTAGGATTGATTGAATTCCGTTCTTACTGAAATAATTCCTTACGGACTGAATTAATTCCTTAATTAATTCCTTACGGACTGAATTAATTTCATACGGACTGAATTAATTCATTACGGACTGAATTAATTCCTTACGGACTGAATTAATTCCTTACGGACTGAATTAATTCCTTACGGACTGAATTAATTCCTTACGGACTGAATTAATTCCTTACGGACTGAATTAATTCCTTACGGACTGAATTAATTCCTTACGGACTGAATTAATTCCTTACGGACTGAATTAATTCCTTACGGACTGAATTATTTCCTTCGGACTGAATTAATTCTTTAGGATTGATTGAATTCCGTTCTTACTGAAATAATTCCTTACGGACTGAATTAATTCCTTAATTAATTCCTTACGGACTGAATTAATTTCATACGGACTGAATTAATTCATTACGGACTTAATTAATCCATTACGGACTTAATTAATTCCTTACGTACTGAACTTATTCCTTACGGACTGAATTAATTCCTTACGGACTGAATTAATTCCTTACGGACAGAATTAATTCCTTACGGACTGAATTATTTCCTTACGGACTGAATTAATTATTTAGGATTGATTGAATTCCTTACGGACTGAATTAATTCCTTAATTAATTCCTTACGGACTGAATTAATTTCATACGGACTGAATTAATTCCTTACGGACTGAATTAATTCCTTACGGACTGAATTATTTCCTTACGGACTGAATTAATTCTTTAGGATTGATTGAATTCCTTTCTTAATGAATTAATTCCTTACGTACTGAACTTATTCCTTACGGACTGAATTAATTCCTTACGGACTGAATTAATTCCTTACGGACTGAATTAATACCTTACGGACTGAATTAAATCCTTACGGACCGAATTAATTCCTTACGGACTTAATTAATTCCTTACGGACTTAATTAATTCCTTACGGACTTAATTAATTCCTTACGGACTGAACTAATTCCTTACGGACTGAATTAAATCCTTACGGACCGAATTAATTCCTTACGGACTGAATTAATTCCTTACGGACTTAATTAATTCCTTACGGACTGAATTAATTCCTTACGGACTGAATTAATTCCTTACGGACTGATTTAATTTCATACGGAATGAATTAATACCAAACGGACTGAATTAAATCCTTACGGACTGAATTAGTTCCTCACGGACTGAATTAATTCTTTAGGATTGATTGAATTCCTTTCTTACTGAATTAATTCCTTACGGACTGAATGAATTCCTTACGGACTGAATTATTACATTACGGACTGAATTAATTCCTTACGGACTGAATTAATTCCTTACGGACTGAATTATTACATTACGGACTGAATTAATTCCTTACGGACAGAATTAATTCCTTACGGACTGAATTAATTCCTTACGGACTGAATTAATTCCTTACGGACTGAATTATTTCCTTACGGACTGAATTAACTCTTTAGGATTGATTGAATTCCATTCTTACTGAATTAATTCCTTACGGAATGAATTAATTCTTTAGGTTGATTGAATTCCATTCTTACTGAATTAATTCCTTACGGACTGAATTAATTCCTTACGGACTGAATTAATACCTTACGGACTGAATTAATTCATTACGGATTGAATTAATTCCTTACGGACTGAATTAATTCCTTACGGACCTAATTAATTCCTTACGGACGGAATTAATTCTTTACGGATTAAATTAATTCCTTACGGACTTAATTAATTCCTTACGTACTTAATTAATTCCTTACGGTCTGAATTAATTCCTTACGTACTTAATTAATTCCTTACGGTCTGAATTAATTCCGTACGGATTTAATTAATTCCTTACGGACTGAATTAATTTCTTACGGACTGAATTCATTCATTATGGACTGAATTAATTCTTTACGGACTGAATTAATTCATTACGGACTTAATTAATCCATTACGGACTGAATTATTTCCTTACGTACTGAAGTTATTCCTTACGGACTGAATTAATTGCTTACGGACTGAATTAATTCCTTACGGACTGAATTAATACCTTACGGACTGAATTAAATCCTTACGGACCGAATTAATTCCTTACGGACTGAATTAATTCCTTACGGACTTAATTAATTCCTTACGGACTGAATTAATTCCTTACGGACTGAATTAATTCCTTACGGACTGAATTAGTTCCTCACGGACTGAATTAATTCTTTAGGATTGATTGAATTCCTTTCTTACTGAATTAATTCCTTACGGACTGAATGAATTCCTTACGGACTGATTTAATTTCATACGGAATGAATTAATACCTAACGGACTGAATTAAATCCTTACGTACCGAATTAATTCCTTACGGACTGAATTAATTCCTTACGGACTGAATTAATTCCTTACGGACTGAATTAATTCCTTACGGACTGAATTAGTTCCTCACGGACTGAATTAATTCTTTAGGATTGATTGAATTCCTTTCTTACTGAATTAATTCCTTACGGACTGAATGAATTCCTTACGGACTGAATTATTACATTACGGACTGAATTAATTCCTTACAGACTGAATTAATTCCTTACGGACTGAATTATTACATTACGGACTGAATTAATTCCTTACGGACAGAATTAATTCCTTACGGACTGAATTAATTCCTTACGGACTGAATTAATTCCTTACGGACTGAATTATTTCCTTACGGACTGAATTAACTCTTTAGGATTGATTGAATTCCATTCTTACTGAATTAATTCCTTACGGACTGAATTAATTCTTTAGGTTGATTGAATTCCATTCTTACTGAATTAATTCCTTACGGACTGAATTAATTCCTTACGGACTGAATTAATACCTTACGGACTGAATTAATTCATTACGGATTGAATTAATTCCTTACGGACTGAATTAATTCCTTACGGACCTAATTAATTCCTTACGGACGGAATTAATTCTTTACGGACTGAATTAATTCCGTACGGATTTAATTAATTCCTTACGGACTGAATTAATTTCTTACGGACTGAATTAATTCATTATGGACTTAATTAATTCCGTAAGGAATGAATGAATTAATTACGGACTGAAATAATTCCTTACGGACTGAATTAATTAATTACGGACTGAAATAATTCCTTACAGACTGAATTAATTCCTTACGGACTGAATTAATTCTTTACGGACTGAATTAATTCATTACGGACTTAATTAATCCATTACGGACTGAATTATTTCCTTACGTACTGAAGTTATTCCTTACGGACTGAATTAATTGCTTACGGACTGAATTAATTCCTTACGGACTGAATTAATACCTTACGGACTGAATTAAATCCTTACGGACTGAATTAATTCCTTACGGACTTAATTAATTCCTTACGGACTTAATTAATTCCTTACGGACTAAATTAATTCCTTACGGACTGAATTAATTCATTACGGACTGAATTGATTCCTTACGGACTGAACTAATTCCTTACATACCTAACTAATTCCTTACGGACGGAATTAATTCTTTACGGACTGAATTAATTCCTTACGGTCTGAATTAATTCCGTACGGATTTAATTAATTCCTTACGGACTGAATTAATTCCTTACGGACTGAATTAATTCATTATGGACTTAATTAATTCGTTACGGACTGAATTAATTCCTTACGGACTGAATTAATTCCTTACGGACTGAATTATTTCCTTACGGACTGAAATAATTCTTTAGGATTGATTGAATTCCGTTCTTACTGAATTAATTCCTTACGGACTGAATTAATTCCTTAATTAATTCCTTACGGACTGAATTAATTTCATACGGACTGAATTAATTCATTACGGACTTAATTAATCCATTACGGACTGAATTAATTTCTTACGGAATGAATTAATTCCTTACGGACTTAATTAATTCCTTACGGACTGAATTAATACCTTACGGACTGAATTAATTCCTTACGGACTTAATTAATTAATTACGGACTGAATTAATTCATTATGGAATTAATTAATTCGTTACGGACTGAATTAATTCCTTACGGACTGAATTAATTCCTTACGGACTGAATTATTTCCTTACGGACTGAAATAATTATTTAGGATTGATTGAATTCCGTTCTTACTGAATTAATTCCTTTCGGACTGAATTAATTCCTTAATTAATTCCTTACGGACTGAATTAATTCCTTACGGACTTAATTAATTCCTTACGGACTGAATTAATACCTTACGGACTGAATTAAATCTTTACGGACAGAATTAATTCCTTACGGACTGAATAATTTCCTTACGGACTGAATTAATTCATTAGGATTGATTGAATTCCTTTCTTATTGAATTAATTCCTTACGGACTGAATTAATTCCTTAATTAATTCCTTACGGACTGAATAAATTTCATACGGACTAAATTAATTCATTACGGACTTAATTAATCCATTTCGGACTGAATTAATTCCTTAAGTACTGAACTTATTCCTTACGGACTGAATTAATTCCTTACGGACTGAATTAATTCCTTACGGACAGAATTAATTCCTTACGGACTGAATTATTTCCTTACGGACTGAATTAATTCTTTAGGATTGATTGAATTCCTTACGGACTGAATTTATTCCTTAATTAATTCCTTACAGACTGAATTAATTTCATACGGACTGAATTAATTCATTACGGACTTAATTAATCCATTACGGACAGAATTAATTCCATACGGACTGAACTAATTCCTTACGGACTTAATTAATTCCTTACGGACTGAATTAATTCCTTACGGACAAAACTATTTTCTTACGGACTGAATTAACTCTGTAGGATTGATTGAATTCCATTCTTACTGAATTAATTCCTTACGGACTGAATTAATTCCTTACGGACTGAATAATTTCCTTACGGACTGAATTAATTCTTTAGGATTGATTGAATTCCTTTCTTACTGAATTAATTACTTACGGACTGAATTAATTCCTTACGGACTGAATTAATTCCTTACGGACTGAATTAATTCCTTACGGACTGAATTAATTCCTTACGGACTGAATTAATTCCTTACGGACTTAATTAATTCCTTACGGACTGAATTAGTTCCTTACGGACTGAATTAATTCCTTACGGACTGAATTAATTCCTTACGGACTGAATTAGTTCCTCACGGACTGAATTAATTCTTTAGGATTGATTGAATTCCTTTCTTACTGAATTAAATCCTTACGGACCGAATGAATTCCTTACGGACTGATTTAATTTCGTACGGACTGAATTAATTCCTTACGGACTTAATTAATCCATTACGGACTGAATTAATTCCTTACGGACTGAATTATTACATTACGGACTGAATTAATTCCTTACGGACTGAATTAATTCCTTACGGACTGAATTATTTCCTTACGGACTAAATGAATTCCTTACGGACTGAATTATTTCCTTACGGACTGAATTAATTCTTTAGGATTGATTGAATTCCGTTCTTACTGAATTAATTACTTACGGACTGAATTAATTTCATACGGACTGAATTAATTCATTACGGACTTAATTAATCCATTACGGACTTAATTAATTCCTTACGTACTGAACTTATTCCTTACGGACTGAATTAATTCCTTACGGACTGAATTAATTCCTTACGGACAGAATTAATTCCTTACGGACTGAATTATTTCCTTACGGACTGAATTAATTATTTAGGATTGATTGAATTCCTTACGGACTGAATTAATTCCTTAATTAATTCCTTACGGACTGAATTAATTTCATACGGACTGAATTAATTCCTTACGGACTGAATTAATTCCTTACGGACTGAACTTATTCCTTACGGACTGAATTAATTCCTTACGGACTGAATTAATTCCTTACGGACTGAATTAATACCTTACGGACTGAATTAAATCCTTACGGACCGAATTAATTCCTTACGGACTTAATTAATTCCTTACGGACTTAATTAATTCCTTACGGACTGAATTAATTCCTTACGGACTGAATTAAATCCTTACGGACCGAATTAATTCCTTACGGACTTAATTAATTCCTTACGGACTTAATTAATTCCTTACGGACTGAATTAATTCCTTACGGACTGAATTAATTCCCTACGGACTGATTTAATTTCATACGGAATTAATTAATACCTAACGCACTGAATTAAATCCTTACGGACTGAATTAGTTCCTCACGGACTGAATTAATTCTTTAGGATTGATTGAATTCCTTTCTTACTGAATTAATTCCTTACGGACTGAATGAATTCCTTACGGACTGAATTATTACATTACGGACTGAATTAATTCCTTACGGACTGAATTAATTCCTTACGGACTGAATTATTACATTACGGACTGAATTAATTCCTTACGGACAGAATTAATTCCTTACGGACTGAATTAATTCCTTACGGACTGAATTAATTCCTTACGGACTGAATTATTTCCTTACGGACTGAATTAACTCTTTAGGATTGATTGAATTCCATTCTTACTGAATTAATTCCTTACGGACTGAATTAATTCTTTAGGTTGATTGAATTCCATTCTTACTGAATTAATTCCTTACGGACTGAATTAATTCCTTACGGACTGAATTAATACCTTACGGACTGAATTAATTCATTACGGATTGAATTAATTCCTTACGGACTGAATTAATTCCTTACGGACCTAATTAATTCCTTACGGACGGAATTAATTCTTTACGGACTAAATTAATTCCTTACGGACTTAATTAATTCCTTACGTACTTAATTAATTCCTTACGGTCTGAATTAATTCCGTACGGATTTAATTAATTCCTTACGGACTGAATTAATTTCTTACGGACTGAATTCATTCATTATGGACTTAATTAATTCCGTAAGGAATGAATGAATTAATTACGGACTGAAATAATTCCTTACGGACTGAATTAATTAATTACGGACTTAAATAATTCCTTACAGACTGAATTAATTCCTTACGGACTGAATTAATTCCTTACGGATTGAATTAATTCTTTACGGACTGAATTAATTCATTACGGACTTAATTAATCCATTACGGACTGAATTATTTCCTTACGTACTGAAGTTATTCCTTACGGACTGAATTAATTGCTTACGGACTGAATTAATTCCTTACGGACTGAATTAATACCTTACGGACTGAATTAAATCCTTACGGACCGAATTAATTCCTTACGGACTGAATTAATTCCTTACGGACTTAATTAATTCCTTACGGACTGAATTAATTCCTTACGGACTGAATTAATTCCTTACGGACTGAATTAGTTCCTCACGGACTGAATTAATTCTTTAGGATTGATTGAATTCCTTTCTTACTGAATTAATTCCTTACGGACTGAATGAATTCCTTACGGACTGATTTAATTTCATACGGAATGAATTAATACCTAACGGACTGAATTAAATCCTTACGGACCGAATTAATTCCTTACGGACTGAATTAATTCCTTACGGACTGAATTAATTCCTTACGGACTGAATTAATTCCTTACGGACTGAATTAGTTCCTCACGGACTGAATTAATTCTTTAGGATTGATTGAATTCCTTTCTTACTGAATTAATTCCTTACGGACTGAATGAATTCCTTACGGACTGAATTATTACATTACGGACTGAATTAATTCCTTACGGACTGAATTAATTCCTTACGGACTGAATTATTACATTACGGACTGAATTAATTCCTTACGGACTGAATTAATTCCTTACGGACTGAATTAATTCCTTACGGACTGAATTATTTCCTTACGGACTGATTTAACTCTTTAGGATTGATTGAATTCCATTCTTACTGAATTAATTCCTTACGGACTGAATTAATTCTTTAGGTTGATTGAATTCCATTCTTACTGAATTAATTCCTTACGGACTGAATTAATTCCTTACGGACTGAATTAATACCTTACGGACTGAATTAATTCATTACGGATTGAATTAATTCCTTACGGACTGAATTAATTCCTTACGGACCTAATTAATTCCTTACGGACGGAATTAATTCTTTACGGACTAAATTAATTCCTTACGGACTTAATTAATTCCTTACGTACTTAATTAATTCCTTACGGTCTGAATTAATTCCGTACGGATTTAATTAATTCCTTACGGACTGAATTAATTTCTTACGGACTGAATTAATTCATTATGGACTTAATTAATTCCGTAAGGAATGAATGAATTAATTACGGACTGAAATAATTCCTTACGGACTGAATTAATTAATTACGGACTGAAATAATTCCTTACAGACTGAATTAATTCCTTACGGACTGAATTAATTCTTTACGGACTGAATTAATTCATTACGGACTTAATTAATCCATTACGGACTGAATTATTTCCTTACGTACTGAAGTTATTCCTTACGGACTGAATTAATTGCTTACGGACTGAATTAATTCCTTACGGACTGAATTAATACCTTACGGACTGAATTAAATCCTTACGGACTGAATTAATTCCTTACGGACTTAATTAATTCCTTACGGACTTAATTATTTCCTTACGGACTAAATTAATTCCTTACGGACTGAATTAATTCATTACGGACTGAATTGATTCCTTACGGACTGAACTAATTCCTTACATACCTAACTAATTCCTTACGGACGGAATTAATTCTTTACGGACTGAATTAATTCCTTACGGTCTGAATTAATTCCGTACGGATTTAATTAATTCCTTACGGACTGAATTAATTCCTTACGGACTGAATTAATCCATTATGGACTTAATTAATTCGTTACGGACTGAATTAATTCCTTACGGACTGAATTAATTCCTTACGGACTGAATTATTTCCTTACGGACTGAAATAATTCTTTAGGATTGATTGAATTATGTTCTTACTGAATTAATTCCTTACGGACTGAATTAATTCCTTAATTAATTCCTTACGGACTGAATTAATTTCATACGGACTGAATTAATTCATTACGGACTGAATTAATTTCATACGGACTGAATTAATTCATTACGGACTTAATTAATCCATTACGGACTGAATTAATTTCTTACGGAATGAATTAATTCCTTACGGACTTAATTAATTCCTTACGGACTGAATTAATACCTTACGGACTGAATTAATTCCTTACGGACTTAATTAATTAATTACGGACTGAAATAATTCATTATGGAATTAATTAATTCGTTACGGACTGAATTAATTCCTTACGGACTGAATTAATTCCTTACGGACTGAATTATTTCCTTACGGACCGAAATAATTATTTAGGATTGATTGAATTCCGTTCTTACTGAATTAATTCCTTTCGGACTGAATTAATTCCTTAATTAATTCCTTACGGACTGAATTAATTCCTTACGGACTTAATTAATTCCTTACGGACTGAATTAATACCTTACGGACTGAATTAAATCTTTACGGACAGAATTAATTCCTTACGGACTGAATAATTTCCTTACGGACTGAATTAATTCTTTAGGATTGATTGAATTCCTTACGGACTGAATTTATTCCTTAATTAATTCCTTACGGACTGAATTAATTTCATACGGACTGAATTAATTCATTACGGACTTAATTAATCCATTACGGACAGAATTAATTCCATACGGACTGAACTAATTCCTTACGGACTTAATTAATTCCTTACGGACTGAATTAATTCCTTACGGACTGAATTAATTCCTTACGGACAAAACTATTTCCTTACGGACTGAATTAACTCTGTAGGATTGATTGAATTCCATTCTTACTGAATTAATTCCTTACGGACTGAATTAATTCCTTACGGACTGAATAATTTCCTTACGGACTGAATTAATTCTTTAGGATTGATTGAATTCCTTTATTACTGAATTAATTCCTTACGGACTGAATTAATTCCTTACGGACTGAATTAATTCCTTACGGACTGAATTAATTCCTTACGGACTGAATTAATTCCTTACGGACTGAATTAATTCCTTACGGACTTAATTAATTCCTTACGGACTGAATTAGTTCCTTACGGACTGAATTAATTCCTTACGGACTGAATTAATTCCTTACGGACTGAATTAGTTCCTCACGGACTGAATTAATTCTTTAGGATTGATTGAATTCCTTTCTTACTGAATTAAATCCTTACGGACCGAATGAATTCCTTACGGACTGATTTAATTTCGTACGGACTGAATTAATTCCTTACGGACTTAATTAATCCATTACGGACTGAATTAATTCCTTACGGACTGAATTATTACATTACGGACTGAATTAATTCCTTACGGACTGAATTAATTCCTTACGGACTGAATTATTACATTACTTACTGAATTAATTCCTTACGGACAGAATTAATTCCTTACGGACTGAATTAATTCCTTACGGACTGAAATATTTCCTTACGGACTGAATTAATTCTTTAGGATTGATTGAATTCCTTTCTTACTGAATTAATTCCTTACGGAGTGAATTAATTCCTTAATTAATTCCTTACGGACTGAATTAATTCCTTACGGACTTAATTAATTCCTTACGGACTGAATTAATACCTTACGGACTGAATTAAATCTTTACGGACAGAATTAATTCCTTACGGACTGAATTAATTCATTAGGATTGATTGAATTCCTTTCTTACTGAATTAATTCCTTAATTAATTCCTTACGGACTGAATAAATTTCATACGGACTAAATTAATTCATTACGGACTGAATTATTTCCTTACGGACTGAATTAATTCTTTAGGATTGATTGAATTCCTTACGGACTGAATTTATTCCTTAATTAATTCCTTACGGACTGAATTAATTTCATACGGACTGAATTAATTCATTACGGACTTAATTAATCCATTACGGACAGAATTAATTCCATACGGACTGAACTAATTCCTTACGGACTTAATTAATTCCTTACGGACTGAATTAATTCCTTACGGACTGAATTAATTCCTTACGGACAAAACTATTTCCTTACGGACTGAATTAACTCTGTAGGATTGATTGAATTCCATTCTTACTGAATTAATTCCTTACGGACTGAATTAATTCCTTACGGACTGAATAATTTCCTTACGGACTGAATTAATTCTTTAGGATTGATTGAATTCCTTTATTACTGAATTAATTCCTTACGGACTGAATTAATTCCTTACGGACTGAATTAGTTCCTCACGGACTGAATTAATTCTTTAGGATTGATTGAATTCCTTTCTTACTGAATTAAATCCTTACGGACCGAATGAATTCCTTACGGACTGATTTAATTTCGTACGGACTGAATTAATTCCTTACGGACTTAATTAATCCATTACGGACTGAATTAATTCCTTACGGACTGAATTATTACATTACGGACTGAATTAATTCCTTACGGACTGAATTAATTCCTTACGGACTGAATTATTACATTACTTACTGAATTAATTCCTTACGGACAGAATTAATTCCTTACGGACTGAATTAATTCCTTACGGACTGAAATATTTCCTTACGGACTGAATTAATTCTTTAGGATTGATTGAATTCCTTTCTTACTGAATTAATTCCTTACGGAGTGAATTAATTCCTTAATTAATTCCTTACGGACTGAATTAATTCCTTACGGACTTAATTAATTCCTTACGGACTGAATTAATACCTTACGGACTGAATTAAATCTTTACGGACAGAATTAATTCCTTACGGACTGAATAATTTCCTTACGGACTGAATTAATTCATTAGGATTGATTGAATTCCTTTCTTACTGAATTAATTCCTTAATTAATTCCTTACGGACTGAATAAATTTCATACGGACTAAATTAATTCATTACGGACTGAATTATTTCCTTACGGACTGAATTAATTCTTTAGGATTGATTGAATTCCTTACGGACTGAATTTATTCCTTAATTAATTCCTTACGGACTGAATTAATTTCATACGGACTGAATTAATTCATTACGGACTTAATTAATCCATTACGGACAGAATTAATTCCATACGGACTGAACTAATTCCTTACGGACTTAATTAATTCCTTACGGACTGAATTAATTCCTTACGGACTGAATTAATTCCTTACGGACAAAACTATTTCCTTACGGACTGAATTAACTCTGTAGGATTGATTGAATTCCATTCTTACTGAATTAATTCCTTACGGACTGAATTAATTCCTTACGGACTGAATAATTTCCTTACGGACTGAATTAATTCTTTAGGATTGATTGAATTCCTTTATTACTGAATTAATTCCTTACGGACTGAATTAATTCCTTACGGACTGAATTAATTCCTTACGGACTGAATTAATTCCTTACGGACTGAATTAATTCCTTACGGACTGAATTAATTCCTTACGGACTTAATTATTTCCTTACGGACTGAATTAGTTCCTTACGGACTGAATTATTTCCTTACGGACTGAATTAATTCCTTACGGACTGAATTAGTTCCTCACGGACTGAATTAATTCTTTAGGATTGATTGAATTCCTTTCTTACTGAATTAAATCCTTACGGACCGAATGAATTCCTTACGGACTGATTTAATTTCGTACGGACTGAATTAATTCCTTACGGACTTAATTAATCCATTACGGACTGAATTAATTCCTTACGGACTGAATTATTACATTACGGACTGAATTAATTCCTTACGGACTGAATTAATTCCTTACGGACTGAATTATTACATTACTTACTGAATTAATTCCTTACGGACAGAATTAATTCCTTACGGACTGAATTAATTCCTTACGGACTGAAATATTTCCTTACGGACTGAATTAATTCTTTAGGATTGATTGAATTCCTTTCTTACTGAATTAATTCCTTACGGAGTGAATTAATTCCTTACGGACTGAATTAATTCCTTAAGGACCTAATTAAATCCGTAAGGAATGAATGAATTAATTACGGACTGAAATAATTCCGTACGGACAGAATTAATTCCTTACGGACTGAATTAATTCCGTACGGATTTAATTAATTCCTTACGGATTGAATTAATTCCTTACGGACTGAATTAATTCCTTACGGACTGAATTATTACATTACTTACTGAATTAATTCCTTACGGACAGAATTAATTCCTTACGGACTGAATTAATTCCTTACGGACTGAAATATTTCCTTACGGACTGAATTAATTCTTTAGGATTGATTGAATTCCTTTCTTACTGAATTAATTCCTTACGGAGTGAACTAATTCCTTAATTAATTCCTTACGGACTGAATTAATTCCTTACGGACTTAATTAATTCCTTACGGACTGAATTAATACCTTACGGACTGAATTAAATCTTTACGGACAGAATTAATTCCTTACGGACTGAATAATTTCCTTACGGACTGAATTAATTCATTAGGATTGATTGAATTCCTTTCTTACTGAATTAATTCCTTAATTAATTCCTTACGGACTGAATAAATTTCATACGGACTAAATTAATTCATTACGGACTGAATTATTTCCTTACGGACTGAATTAATTCTTTAGGATTGATTGAATTCCTTACGGACTGAATTTATTCCTTAATTAATTCCTTACGGACTGAATTAATTTCATACGGACTGAATTAATTCATTACGGACTTAATTAATCCATTACGGACAGAATTAATTCCATACGGACTGAACTAATTCCTTACGGACTTAATTAATTCCTTACGGACTGAATTAATTCCTTACGGACTGAATTAATTCCTTACGGACAAAACTATTTCCTTACGGACTGAATTAACTCTGTAGGATTGATTGAATTCCATTCTTACTGAATTAATTCCTTACGGACTGAATTAATTCCTTACGGACTGAATAATTTCCTTACGGACTGAATTAATTCTTTAGGATTGATTGAATTCCTTTATTACTGAATTAATTCCTTACGGACTGAATTAATTCCTTACGGACTGAATTAGTTCCTCACGGACTGAATTAATTCTTTAGGATTGATTGAATTCCTTTCTTACTGAATTAAATCCTTACGGACCGAATGAATTCCTTACGGACTGATTTAATTTCGTACGGACTGAATTAATTCCTTACGGACTTAATTAATCCATTACGGACTGAATTAATTCCTTACGGACTGAATTATTACATTACGGACTGAATTAATTCCTTACGGACTGAATTAATTCCTTACGGACTGAATTATTACATTACTTACTGAATTAATTCCTTACGGACAGAATTAATTCCTTACGGACTGAATTAATTCCTTACGGACTGAAATATTTCCTTACGGACTGAATTAATTCTTTAGGATTGATTGAATTCCTTTCTTACTGAATTAATTCCTTACGGAGTGAATTAATTCCTTAATTAATTCCTTACGGACTGAATTAATTCCTTACGGACTTAATTAATTCCTTACGGACTGAATTAATACCTTACGGACTGAATTAAATCTTTACGGACAGAATTAATTCCTTACGGACTGAATAATTTCCTTACGGACTGAATTAATTCATTAGGATTGATTGAATTCCTTTCTTACTGAATTAATTCCTTAATTAATTCCTTACGGACTGAATAAATTTCATACGGACTAAATTAATTCATTACGGACTGAATTATTTCCTTACGGACTGAATTAATTCTTTAGGATTGATTGAATTCCTTACGGACTGAATTTATTCCTTAATTAATTCCTTACGGACTGAATTAATTTCATACGGACTGAATTAATTCATTACGGACTTAATTAATCCATTACGGACAGAATTAATTCCATACGGACTGAACTAATTCCTTACGGACTTAATTAATTCCTTACGGACTGAATTAATTCCTTACGGACTGAATTAATTCCTTACGGACAAAACTATTTCCTTACGGACTGAATTAACTCTGTAGGATTGATTGAATTCCATTCTTACTGAATTAATTCCTTACGGACTGAATTAATTCCTTACGGACTGAATAATTTCCTTACGGACTGAATTAATTCTTTAGGATTGATTGAATTCCTTTATTACTGAATTAATTCCTTACGGACTGAATTAATTCCTTACGGACTGAATTAATTCCTTACGGACTGAATTAATTCCTTACGGACTGAATTAATTCCTTACGGACTGAATTAATTCCTTACGGACTTAATTAATTCCTTACGGACTGAATTAGTTCCTTACGGACTGAATTATTTCCTTACGGACTGAATTAATTCCTTACGGACTGAATTAGTTCCTCACGGACTGAATTAATTCTTTAGGATTGATTGAATTCCTTTCTTACTGAATTAAATCCTTACGGACCGAATGAATTCCTTACGGACTGATTTAATTTCGTACGGACTGAATTAATTCCTTACGGACTTAATTAATCCATTACGGACTGAATTAATTCCTTACGGACTGAATTATTACATTACGGACTGAATTAATTCCTTACGGACTGAATTAATTCCTTACGGACTGAATTATTACATTACTTACTGAATTAATTCCTTACGGACAGAATTAATTCCTTACGGACTGAATTAATTCCTTACGGACTGAAATATTTCCTTACGGACTGAATTAATTCTTTAGGATTGATTGAATTCCTTTCTTACTGAATTAATTCCTTACGGAGTGAATTAATTCCTTACGGACTGAATTAATTCCTTAAGGACCTAATTAAATCCGTAAGGAATGAATGAATTAATTACGGACTGAAATAATTCCGTACGGACAGAATTAATTCCTTACGGACTGAATTAATTCCGTACGGATTTAATTAATTCCTTACGGATTGAATTAATTCCTTACGGACTGAATTAATTCCTTACGGACTAAATGAATTCCTTACGGACTGAATTATTTCCTTACGGACTGAATTAATTCTTTAGGATTGATTGAATTCCGTTCTTACTGAATTAATTACTTACGGACTGAATTAATTTCATACGGACTGAATTAATTCATTACGGACTTAATTAATCCACTATGGACTTAATTAATTCCTTACGTACTGAACTTATTCCTTACGGACTGAATTAATTCCTTACGGACTGAATTAATTCCTTACGGACAGAATTAATTCCTTACGGACTGAATTATTTCCTTACGGACTGAATTAATTATTTAGGATTGATTGAATTCCTTACGGACTGAATTAATTCCTTAATTAATTCCTTACGGACTGAATTAATTTCATACGGACTGAATTAATTCCTTACGGACTGAATTAATTCCTTACGGACTGAATTATTTCCTTACGGACTGAATTGATTCTTTAGGATTGATTGAATTCCTTTCTTACTGAATTAATTCCTTACGTACTGAACTTATTCCTTACGGACTGAATTAATTCCTTACGGACTGAATTAATTCCTTACGGACTGAATTAATACCTTACGGACTGAATTAAATCCTTACGGACCGAATTAATTCCTTACGGACTTAATTAATTCCTTACGGACTTAATTAATTCCTTACGGACTGAACTAATTCCTTACGGACTGAATTAAATCCTTACGGACCGAATTAATTCCTTACGGACTGAATTAATTCCTTACGGACTTAATTAATTCCTTACGGACTGAATGAATTCCTTACGGACTGAATTATTACATTACGGACTGAATTAATTCCTTACGGACTGAATTAATTCCTTACGGACTGAATTATTACATTACGGACTGAATTAATTCCTTACGGACAGAATTAATTCCTTACGGACTGAATTAATTCCTTACGGACAGAATTAATTCCTTACGGACTGAATTATTTCCTTACGGACTGAATTAACTCTTTAGGATTGATTGAATTCCATTCTTACTGAATTAATTCCTTACGGACTGAATTAATTCTTTAGGTTGATTGAATTCCATTCTTACTGAATTAATTCCTTACGGACTGAATTAATTCCTTACGGACTGAATTAATACCTTACGGACTGAATTAATTCATTACGGATTGAATTAATTCCTTACGGACTGAATTAATTCCTTACGGACCTAATTAATTCCTTACGGACGGAATTAATTCTTTACGGACTAAATTAATTCCTTACGGACTTAATTAATTCCTTACGTACTTAATTAATTCCTTACGGTCTGAATTAATTCCGTACGGATTTAATTAATTCCTTACGGACTGAATTAATTTCTTACGGACTGAATTCATTCATTATGGACTTAATTAATTCCGTAAGGAATGAATGAATTAATTACGGACTGAAATAATTCCTTACGGACTGAATTAATTAATTACGGACTTAAATAATTCCTTACAGACTGAATTAATTCCTTACGGACTGAATTAATTCCTTACGGACTGAATTAATTCTTTACGGACTGAATTAATTCATTACGGACTTAATTAATCCATTACGGACTGAATTATTTCCTTACGTACTGAAGTTATTCCTTACGGACTGAATTAATTGCTTACGGACTGAATTAATTCCTTACGGACTGAATTAATACCTTACGGACTGAATTGATTCTTTAGGATTGATTGAATTCCTTTCTTACTGAATTAATTCCTTACGTACTGAACTTATTCCTTACGGACTGAATTAATTCCTTACGGACTGAATTAATTCCTTACGGACTTAATTAATTCCTTACGGACTTAATTAATTCCTTACGGACTGAACTAATTCCTTACGGACTGAATTAAATCCTTACGGACCGAATTAATTCCTTACGGACTGAATTAATTCCTTACGGACTTAATTAATTCCTTACGGACTGAATTAATTCCTTACGGACTGAATTAATTCCTTACGGACTGATTTAATTTCATACGGAATGAATTAATACCTAACGGACTGAATTAAATCCTTACGGACTGAATTAGTTCCTCACGGACTGAATTAATTCTTTAGGATTGATTGAATTCCTTTCTTACTGAATTAATTCCTTACGGACTGAATGAATTCCTTACGGACTGAATTATTACATTACGGACTGAATTAATTCCTTACGGACTGAATTAATTCCTTACGGACTGAATTATTACATTACGGACTGAATTAATTCCTTACGGACAGAATTAATTCCTTACGGACTGAATTAATTCCTTACGGACTGAATTAATTCCTTACGGACTGAATTAATTCCTTACGGACTGAATTAACTCTTTAGGATTGATTGAATTCCATTCTTACTGAATTAATTCCTTACGGACTGAATTAATTCTTTAGGTTGATTGAATTCCATTCTTACTGAATTAATTCCTTACGGACTGAATTAATTCCTTACGGACTGAATTAATACCTTACGGACTGAATTAATTCATTACGGATTGAATTAATTCCTTACGGACTGAATTAATTCCTTACGGACCTAATTAATTCCTTACGGACGGAATTAATTCTTTACGGACTAAATTAATTCCTTACGGACTTAATTAATTCCTTACGTACTTAATTAATTCCTTACGGTCTGAATTAATTCCGTACGGATTTAATTAATTCCTTACGGACTGAATTAATTTCTTACGGACTGAATTCATTCATTATGGACTTAATTAATTCCGTAAGGAATGAATGAATTAATTACGGACTGAAATAATTCCTTACGGACTGAATTAATTAATTACGGACTTAAATAATTCCTTACAGACTGAATTAATTCCTTACGGACTGAATTAATTCCTTACGGACTGAATTAATTCTTTACGGACTGAATTAATTCATTACGGACTTAATTAATCCATTACGGACTGAATTATTTCCTTACGTACTGAAGTTATTCCTTACGGACTGAATTAATTGCTTACGGACTGAATTAATTCCTTACGGACTGAATTAATACCTTACGGACTGAATTAAATCCTTACGGACCGAATTAATTCCTTACGGACTGAATTAATTCCTTACGGACTTAATTAATTCCTTACGGACTGAATTAATTCCTTACGGACTGAATTAATTCCTTACGGACTGAATTAGTTCCTCACGGAATGAATTAATTCTTTAGGATTGATTGAATTCCTTTCTTACTGAATTAATTCCTTACGGACTGAATGAATTCCTTACGGACTGATTTAATTTCATACGGAATGAATTAATACCTAACGGACTGAATTAAATCCTTACGGACCGAATTAATTCCTTACGGACTGAATTAATTACTTACGGACTGAATTAATTCCTTACGGACTGAATTAATTCCTTACGGACTGAATTAGTTCCTCACGGACTGAATTAATTCTTTAGGATTGATTGAATTCCTTTCTTACTGAATTAATTCCTTACGGACTGAATGAATTCCTTACGGACTGAATTATTACATTACGGACTGAATTAATTCCTTACGGACTGAATTAATTCCTTACGGACTGAATTATTACATTACGGACTGAATTAATTCCTTACGGACAGAATTAATTCCTTACGGACTGAATTAATTCCTTACGGACTGAATTAATTCCTTACGGACTGAATTATTTCCTTACGGACTGAATTAACTCTTTAGGATTGATTGAATTCCATTCTTACTGAATTAATTCCTTACGGACTAAATTAATTCTTTAGGTTGATTGAATTCCATTCTTACTGAATTAATTCCTTACGGACTGAATTAATTCCTTACTTACTGAATTAATACCTTACGGACTGAATTAATTCATTACGGATTGAATTAATTCCTTACGGACTGAATTAATTCCTTACGGACCTAATTAATTCCTTACGGACGGAATTAATTCTTTACGGACTAAATTAATTCCTTACGGACTTAATTAATTCCTTACGTACTTAATTAATTCCTTACGGTCTGAATTAATTCCGTACGGATTTAATTAATTCCTTACGGACTGAATTAATTCCTTACGGACTGAACTAATTCCTTACATACCTAACTAATTCCTTACGGACGGAATTAATTCTTTACGGACTGAATTAATTCCTTACGGTCTGAATTAATTCCGTACGGATTTAATTAATTCCTTACGGACTGAATTAATTCCTTACGGACTGAATTAATTCATTATGGACTTAATTAATTCGTTACGGACTGAATTAATTCCTTACGGACTTAATTAATTCCTTACGGACTGAATTAATTCCTTACGGACTGAATTAATTCCTTACGGACTGAATTAATTCCTTACGGACTGAACTAATTCCTTACATACCTAACTAATTCCTTACGGACGGAATTAATTCTTTACGGACTGAATTAATTCCTTACGGTCTGAATTAATTCCGTACGGATTTAATTAATTCCTTACGGACTGAATTAATTCCTTACGGACTGAATTAATTCATTATGGACTTAATTAATTCGTTACGGACTGAATTAATTCCTTACGGACTTAATTAATTCCTTACGGACTGAATTAATTCCTTACGGACTGAATTAATTCCTTACGGACTGAATTAGTTCCTCACGGACTGAATTAATTCTTTAGGATTGATTGAATTCCTTTCTTACTGAATTAATTCCTTACGGACTGAATGAATTCCTTACGGACTGATTTAATTTCATACGGAATGAATTAATACCTAACGGACTGAATTAAATCCTTACGGACCGAATTAATTCCTTACGGACTGAATTAATTACTTACGGACTGAATTAATTCCTTACGGACTGAATTAATTCCTTACGGACTGAATTAGTTCCTCACGGACTGAATTAATTCTTTAGGATTGATTGAATTCCTTTCTTACTGAATTAATTCCTTACTGACTGAATGAATTCCTTACGGACTGAATTATTACATTACGGACTGAATTAATTCCTTACGGACTGAATTAATTCCTTACGGACTGAATTATTACATTACGGACTGAATTAATTCCTTACGGACAGAATTAATTCCTTACGGACTGAATTAATTCCTTACGGACTGAATTAATTCCTTACGGACTGAATTATTTCCTTACGGACTGAATTAACTCTTTAGGATTGATTGAATTCCATTCTTACTGAATTAATTCCTTACGGACTGAATTAATTCTTTAGGTTGATTGAATTCCATTCTCACTGAATTAATTCCTTACGGACTGAATTAATTCCTTACGGACTGAATTAATACCTTACGGACTGAATTAATTCATTACGGATTGAATTAATTCCTTACGGACTGAATTAATTCCTTACGGACCTAATTAATTCCTTACGGACGGAATTAATTCTTTACGGACTAAATTAATTACTTACGGACTTAATTAATTCCTTACGTAATTAATTAATTCCTTACGGTCTGAATTAATTCCGTACGGATTTAATTAATTCGTTACGGACTGAATTAATTCCTTACGGACTGAATTAATTCCTTACGGACTGAATTATTTCCTTACGGACTGAAATAATTCTTTAGGATTGATTGAATTCCGTTCTTACTGAATTAATTCCTTACGGACTGAATTAATTCCTTAATTAATTCCTTACGGACTGAATTAATTTCATACGGACTGAATTAATTCATTACGGACTGAATTAATCCATTACGGACTGAATTAATTTCTTACGGAATGAATTAATTCCTTACGGACTTAATTAATTCCTTACGGACTGAATTAATACCTTACGGACTGAATTAATTCCTTACGGACTTAATTAATTAATTACGGACTGAATTAATTCATTATGGAATTAATTAATTCGTTACGGACTGAATTAATTCCTTACGGACTGAATTAATTCCTTACGGACTGAATTATTTCCTTACGGACTGAAATAATTATTTAGGATTGATTGAATTCCGTTCTTACTGAATTAATTCCTTTCGGACTGAATTAATTCCTTAATTAATTCCTTACGGACTGAATTAATTCCTTACGGACTTAATTAATTCCTTACGGACTGAATTAATACCTTACGGACTGAATTAAATCTTTACGGACAGAATTAATTCCTTACGGACTGAATAATTTCCTTACGGACTGAATTAATTCATTAGGATTGATTGAATTCCTTTCTTACTGAATTAATTCCTTACGGACTGAATTAATTCCTTAATTAATTCCTTACGGACTGAATAAATTTCATACGGACTAAATTAATTCATTACGGACTTAATTAATCCATTTCGGACTGAATTAATTCCTTAAGTACTGAACTTATTCCTTACGGACTGAATTAATTCCTTACGGACTGAATTAATTCCTTACGGACAGAATTAATTCCTTACGGACTGAATTATTTCCTTACGGACTGAATTAATTCTTTAGGATTGATTGAATTCCTTACGGACTGAATTTATTCCTTAATTAATTCCTTACGGACTGAATTAATTTCATACGGACTGAATTAATTCATTACGGACTTAATTAATCCATTACGGACAGAATTAATTCCATACGGACTGAACTAATTCCTTACGGACTTAATTAATTCCTTACGGACTGAATTAATTCCTTACGGACTGAATTAATTCCTTACGGACTGAATAATTTCCTTACGGACTGAATTAATTCTTTAGGATTGATTGAATTCCTTTATTACTGAATTAATTCCTTACGGACTGAATTAATTCCTTACGGACTGAATTAATTCCTTACAGACTGAATTAATTCCTTACGGACTGAATTAATTCCTTACGGACTGAATTAATTCCTTACGGACTGAATTAATTCCTTACGGACTTAATTAATTCCTTACGGACTGAATTAATTCCTTACGGACTGAATTAATTCCTTACGGACTGAATTAATTCCTTACGGACTGAATTAGTTCCTCACGGACTGAATTAATTCTTTAGGATTGATTGAATTCCTTTCTTACTGAATTAAATCCTTACGGACCGAATGAATTCCTTACGGACTGATTTAATTTCGTACGGACTGAATTAATTCCTTACGGACTTAATTAATCCATTACGGACTGAATTAATTCCTTACGGACTGAATTATTACATTACGGACTGAATTAATTCCTTACGGACTGAATTAATTCCTTACGGACTGAATTAATTCCTTACGGACTGAAATATTTCCTTACGGACTGAATTAATTCTTTAGGATTGATTGAATTCCTTTCTTACTGAATTAATTCCTTACGGAGTGAATTAATTCCTTACGGACTGAATTAATTCCTTAAGGACCTAATTAAATCCGTAAGGAATGAATGAATTAATTACGGACTGAAATAATTCCGTACGGACAGAATTAATTCCTTACGGACTGAATTAATTCCGTACGGATTTAATTAATTCCTTACGGACTGAATTAATTCCTTACGGACTGAATTAATTCCTTACGGACTAAATGAATTCCTTACGGACTGAATTATTTCCTTACGGACTGAATTAATTCTTTAGGATTGATTGAATTCCGTTCTTACTGAATTAATTACTTACGGACTGAATTAATTTCATACGGACTGAATTAATTCATTACGGACTTAATTAATCCATTACGGACTTAATTAATTCCTTACGTTCTGAACTTATTCCTTACGGACTGAATTAATTCCTGACGGACTGAATTAATTCCTTACGGACTGAATTAATTCATTAGGATTGATTGAATTCCTTTCTTACTGAATTAATTCCTTACGGACTGAATTAATTCCTTAATTAATTCCTTACGGACTGAATAAATTTCATACGGACTAAATTAATTCATTACGGACTTAATTAATCCATTTCGGACTGAATTAATTCCTTAAGTACTGAACTTATTCCTTACGGACTGAATTAATTCCTTACGGACTGAATTAATTCCTTACGGACAGAATTAATTCCTTACGGACTGAATTATTTCCTTACGGACTGAATTAATTCTTTAGGATTGATTGAATTCCTTACGGACTGAATTTATTCCTTAATTAATTCCTTACGGACTGAATTAATTTCATACGGACTGAATTAATTCATTACGGACTTAATTAATCCATTACGGACAGAATTAATTCCATACGGACTGAACTAATTCCTTACGGACTTAATTAATTCCTTACGGACTGAATTAATTCCTTACGGACTGAATTAATTCCTTACGGACTGAATAATTTCCTTACGGACTGAATTAATTCTTTAGGATTGATTGAATTCCTTTATTACTGAATTAATTCCTTACGGACTGAATTAATTCCTTACGGACTGAATTAATTCCTTACAGACTGAATTAATTCCTTACGGACTGAATTAATTCCTTACGGACTGAATTAATTCCTTACGGACTGAATTAATTCCTTACGGACTTAATTAATTCCTTACGGACTGAATTAATTCCTTACGGACTGAATTAATTCCTTACGGACTGAATTAATTCCTTACGGACTGAATTAGTTCCTCACGGACTGAATTAATTCTTTAGGATTGATTGAATTCCTTTCTTACTGAATTAAATCCTTACGGACCGAATGAATTCCTTACGGACTGATTTAATTTCGTACGGACTGAATTAATTCCTTACGGACTTAATTAATCCATTACGGACTGAATTAATTCCTTACGGACTGAATTATTACATTACGGACTGAATTAATTCCTTACGGACTGAATTAATTCCTTACGGACTGAATTAATTCCTTACGGACTGAAATATTTCCTTACGGACTGAATTAATTCTTTAGGATTGATTGAATTCCTTTCTTACTGAATTAATTCCTTACGGAGTGAATTAATTCCTTACGGACTGAATTAATTCCTTAAGGACCTAATTAAATCCGTAAGGAATGAATGAATTAATTACGGACTGAAATAATTCCGTACGGACAGAATTAATTCCTTACGGACTGAATTAATTCCGTACGGATTTAATTAATTCCTTACGGACTGAATTAATTCCTTACGGACTGAATTAATTCCTTACGGACTAAATGAATTCCTTACGGACTGAATTATTTCCTTACGGACTGAATTAATTCTTTAGGATTGATTGAATTCCGTTCTTACTGAATTAATTACTTACGGACTGAATTAATTTCATACGGACTGAATTAATTCATTACGGACTTAATTAATCCATTACGGACTTAATTAATTCCTTACGTTCTGAACTTATTCCTTACGGACTGAATTAATTCCTGACGGACTGAATTAATTCCTTACGGACTGAATTAATACCTTACGGACTGAATTAAATCCTTTCGGACTGAAACAATTCCTTACGGACTTAATTAATTCCTTCCGGACTTAATTATCTCGTTACGGACTTAATTAATTCCTTACGGACTAAATTAATTCCTTACGTGCTTAATTAATTCCTTACGGTCTGAATTAATTCCGTACGGATTTAATTAATTCCTTACGGACTGAATTAATTCCTTACGGACTGAATTAATTCATTATGGACTTAATTAATTCCGTAAGGAATAAATGAATTAATTACGGACTGAAATAATTCCTTACGGACTGAATTAATTCCTTACGGAATGAATTAATTCCTTACGGACTGAATTAATTCCTTACGGACTGAATTAATTCCTTACGGACTGAATTATTTCCTTCGGACTGAATTAATTCTTTAGGATTGATTGAATTCCGTTCTTACTGAAATAATTCCTTACGGACTGAATTAATTCCTTAATTAATTCCTTACGGACTGAATTAATTTCATACGGACTGAATTAATTCATTACGGACTTAATTAATCCATTACGGACTTAATTAATTCCTTACGTACTGAACTTATTCCTTACGGACTGAATTAATTCCTTACGGACTGAATTAATTCCTTACGGACAGAATTAATTCCTTACGGACTGAATTATTTCCTTACGGACTGAATTAATTATTTAGGATTGATTGAATTCCTTACGGACTGAATTAATTCCTTAATTAATTCCTTACGGACTGAATTAATTTCATACGGAATGAATTAATTCCTTACGGACTGAATTAATTCCTTACGGACTGAATTATTTCCTTACGGACTGAATTAATTCTTTAGGATTGATTGAATTCCTTTCTTACTGAATTAATTCCTTACGGACTGAATTAATTCCTTAAGGACTGAACTAATTCTTTCCGGACTGAATTAATTCCTTAGGGACTGAATTAATTCCTTACGGACTGAATTAATTCCTTACGGACTGAATTAATTCCTTACGGACTGAATTAATTCCTTACGGACTGAATTAATTCCATAATTAATTCCTTACGGACTGAATTAATTTCATATGGACTAAATTAATTCATTACGGACTTAATTAATCCATTTCGGACTGAATTAATTCCTTACGTACTGAACTTATTCCTTACGGACTGAATTAATTCCTTACGGACTGAATTAATTCCTTACGGACTAAATTAATACCTTACGGACTGAATTAAATCCTTACGGACCGAATTAATTCCTTACGGACTGAATTAATTCCTTACGGATTTGGTTAATTCCTTACGGACTGAATTATTTCCTTACGGACTGAATTAATTCCTTACGGACTGAATTAGTTCCTCACGGACTGAATTAATTCTTTAGGATTGATTGAATTCCTTTCTTACTGAATTAATTCCTTACGGACTGAATGAATTCCTTACGGACTGATTTAATTTCATACGGACTGAATTTATTCCTTACGGACTTAATTAATCCATTACGGACTGAATTAATTCCTTACGGACTGAATTATTACATTACGGACTGAATTAATTCCTTACGGACTGAATTAATTCCTTACGGACTGAATTATTACATTACGGACTGAATTAATTCCTTACGGACAGAATGAATTCCTTACGGACTGAATTAATTCCTTACGTACTGAATTATTTCCTTACGGACTGAATTAATTCTTTAGGATTGATTGAATTCCTTTCTTACTGAATTAAATCCTTACGGACCGAATGAATTCCTTACGGACTGATTTAATTTCGTACGGACTGAATTAATTCCTTACGGACTTAATTAATCCATTACGGACTGAATTAATTCCTTACGGACTGAATTATTACATTACGGACTGAATTAATTCCTTACGGACTGAATTAATTCCTTACGGACTGAATTAATTCCTTACGGACTGAAATATTTCCTTACGGACTGAATTAATTCTTTAGGATTGATTGAATTCCTTTCTTACTGAATTAATTCCTTACGGAGTGAATTAATTCCTTACGGACTGAATTAATTCCTTAAGGACCTAATTAAATCCGTAAGGAATGAATGAATTAATTACGGACTGAAATAATTCCGTACGGACAGAATTAATTCCTTACGGACTGAATTAATTCCGTACGGATTTAATTAATTCCTTACGGACTGAATTAATTCCTTACGGACTGAATTAATTCCTTACGGACTAAATGAATTCCTTACGGACTGAATTATTTCCTTACGGACTGAATTAATTCTTTAGGATTGATTGAATTCCGTTCTTACTGAATTAATTACTTACGGACTGAATTAATTTCATACGGACTGAATTAATTCATTACGGACTTAATTAATCCATTACGGACTTAATTAATTCCTTACGTTCTGAACTTATTCCTTACGGACTGAATTAATTCCTGACGGACTGAATTAATTCCTTACGGACTGAATTAATACCTTACGGACTGAATTAAATCCTTTCGGACTGAAACAATTCCTTACGGACTTAATTAATTCCTTCCGGACTTAATTATCTCGTTACGGACTTAATTAATTCCTTACGGACTAAATTAATTCCTTACGTGCTTAATTAATTCCTTACGGTCTGAATTAATTCCGTACGGATTTAATTAATTCCTTACGGACTGAATTAATTCCTTACGGACTGAATTAATTCATTATGGACTTAATTAATTCCGTAAGGAATAAATGAATTAATTACGGACTGAAATAATTCCTTACGGACTGAATTAATTCCTTACGGAATGAATTAATTCCTTACGGACTGAATTAATTCCTTACGGACTGAATTAATTCCTTACGGACTGAATTATTTCCTTCGGACTGAATTAATTCTTTAGGATTGATTGAATTCCGTTCTTACTGAAATAATTCCTTACGGACTGAATTAATTCCTTAATTAATTCCTTACGGACTGAATTAATTTCATACGGACTGAATTAATTCATTACGGACTTAATTAATCCATTACGGACTTAATTAATTCCTTACGTACTGAACTTATTCCTTACGGACTGAATTAATTCCTTACGGACTGAATTAATTCCTTACGGACAGAATTAATTCCTTACGGACTGAATTATTTCCTTACGGACTGAATTAATTATTTAGGATTGATTGAATTCCTTACGGACTGAATTAATTCCTTAATTAATTCCTTACGGACTGAATTAATTTCATACGGAATGAATTAATTCCTTACGGACTGAATTAATTCCTTACGGACTGAATTATTTCCTTACGGACTGAATTAATTCTTTAGGATTGATTGAATTCCTTTCTTACTGAATTAATTCCTTACGGACTGAATTAATTCCTTAAGGACTGAACTAATTCTTTCCGGACTGAATTAATTCCTTAGGGACTGAATTAATTCCTTACGGACTGAATTAATTCCTTACGGACTGAATTAATTCCTTACGGACTGAATTAATTCCTTACGGACTGAATTAATTCCATAATTAATTCCTTACGGACTGAATTAATTTCATATGGACTAAATTAATTCATTACGGACTTAATTAATCCATTTCGGACTGAATTAATTCCTTACGTACTGAACTTATTCCTTACGGACTGAATTAATTCCTTACGGACTGAATTAATTCCTTACGGACTAAATTAATACCTTACGGACTGAATTAAATCCTTACGGACCGAATTAATTCCTTACGGACTGAATTAATTCCTTACGGATTTGGTTAATTCCTTACGGACTGAATTATTTCCTTACGGACTGAATTAATTCCTTACGGACTGAATTAGTTCCTCACGGACTGAATTAATTCTTTAGGATTGATTGAATTCCTTTCTTACTGAATTAATTCCTTACGGACTGAATGAATTCCTTACGGACTGATTTAATTTCATACGGACTGAATTTATTCCTTACGGACTTAATTAATCCATTACGGACTGAATTAATTCCTTACGGACTGAATTATTACATTACGGACTGAATTAATTCCTTACGGACTGAATTAATTCCTTACGGACTGAATTATTACATTACGGACTGAATTAATTCCTTACGGACAGAATGAATTCCTTACGGACTGAATTAATTCCTTACGTACTGAATTATTTCCTTACGGACTGAATTAATTCTTTAGGATTGATTGAATTCCTTTCTTACTGAATTAATTCCTTACGGAGTGAATTAATTCCTTACGGACTGAATTAATTCCTTACGGACTTAATAAAATCCGTAAGGAATGAATGAATTAATTACGGACTGAAATAATTCCGTACGGACTGAATTAATTCCTTACGGACTGAATTAATTCCGTACGGATTTAATTAATTCCTTACGGACTGAATTAATTCCTTACGGACTGAATTAATTTCTTACGGACTAAATGAATTCCTTACGGACTGAATTAATTCTTTAAGATTGATTGAATTCCGTCTTACTGAATTAATTACTTACGGACTGAATTAATTCCTTACGGACTGAATTAATTTCATACGGACTGAATTAATTCATTACGGACTTAATTAAATCCTTTCGGACTGAAACAATTCCTTACGGACTTAATTAATTCCTTCCGGACTTAATTATCTCCTTACGGACTTAATTAATTCCTTACGGACTAAATTAATTCCTTACGTGCTTAATTAATTCCTTACGGTCTGAATTAATTCCGTACGGATTTAATTAATTCCTTACGGACTGAATTAATTCCTTACGGACTGAATTAATTCATTATGGACTTAATTAATTCCGTAAGGAATAAATGAATTAATTACGGACTGAAATAATTCCTTACGGAATGAATTAATTCCTTACGGACTGAATTAATTCCTTACGGACTGAATTAATTCCTTACGGACTGAATTATTTCCTTCGGACTGAATTAATTCTTTAGGATTGATTGAATTCCGTTCTTACTGAAATAATTCCTTACGGACTGAATTAATTCCTTAATTAATTCCTTACGGACTGAATTAATTTCATACGGACTGAATTAATTCATTACGGACTGAATTAATCCATTACGGACTTAATTAATTCCTTACGTACTGAACTTATTCCTTACGGACTGAATTAATTCCTTACGGACTGAATTAATTCCTTACGGACAGAATTAATTCCTTACGGACTGAATTATTTCCTTACGGACTGAATTAATTATTTAGGATTGATTGAATTCCTTACGGACTGAATTAATTCCTTACGGACTGAATTAATTTCATACGGAATGAATTAATTCCTTACGGACTGAATTAATTCCTTACGGACTGAATTATTTCCTTACGGACTGAATTAATTCTTTAGGATTGATTGAATTCCTTTCTTACTGAATTAATTCCTTACGGACTGAATTAATTCCTTAAGGACTGAATTAATTCCTTACGGACTGAATTAATTCCTTACGGACTGAATTAATTCCTTACGGACTGAATTAATTCCTTACGGACTGAATTAATTCCTTACGGACTGAATTAATTCCTTACGGACTGAATTAATTCCATAATTAATTCCTTACGGACTGAATTAATTTCATATGGACTAAATTAATTCATTACGGACTTAATTAATCCATTTCGGACTGAATTAATTCCTTACGTACTGAACTTATTCCTTACGGACTGAATTAATTCCTTACGGACTGAATTAATTCCTTACGGACTAAATTAATACCTTACGGACTGAATTAAATCCTTACGGACCGAATTAATTCCTTACGGACTGAATTAATTCCTTACGGACTTAGTTAATTCCTTACGGACTGAATTAATTCCTTACGGACTGAATTAATTCCTTACGGACTGAATTAGTTCCTCACGGACTGAATTAATTCTTACGGATTGATTGAATTCCTTTCTTACTGAATTAATTCCTTACGGACTGAATGAATTCCTTACGGACTGATTTAATTTCATACGGACTGAATTAATTCCTTACGGACTTAATTAATCCATTACGGACTGAATTAATTCCTTACGGACTGAATTATTACATTACGGACTGAATTAATTCCTTACGGACTGAATTAATTCCTTACGGACTGAATTATTACATTACGGACAGAATTAATTCCTTACGGACTGAATTAATTCCTTACGTACTGAATTATTTCCTTACGGACTGAATTAATTCTTTAGGATTGATTGAATTCCTTTCTTACTGAATTAATTCCTTACGGAGTGAATTAATTCCTTACGGACTGAATTAATTCCTTACGGACTTAATAAAATCGGTAAGGAATGAATGAATTAATTACGGACTGAAATAATTCCGTACGGACTGAATTAATTCCATACGGACTGAATTAATTCCGTACGGATTTAATTAATTCCTTACGGACTGAATTAATTCCTTACGGACTGAATTAATTTCTTACGGACTAAATGAATTCCTTACGGACTGAATTAATTCTTTAAGATTGATTGAATTCCGTCTTACTGAATTAATTACTTACGGACTGAATTAATTCCTTACGGACTGAATTAATTTCATACGGACTGAATTAATTCATTACGGACTTAATTAATCCATTACGGACTTAATTAATTCCTTACGTACTGAACTTATTCCTTACGTACTGAACTTATTCCTTACGGACTGAATTAATTCCTTACGGACTGAATTAATTCCTTACGGACTGAATTAATACCTTACGGACTGAATTAAATCCTTACGGACCGAAATAATTCCTTACGGACTTAATTAATTCCTTACGGACTTAATTAACTCCTTACGGACTTAATTAATTCCTTACGGACTAAATTAATTCCTTACGTGCTTAATTAATTCCTTACGGACTAAATTAATTCATTATGGACTTAATTAATTCCGTAAGGAATAAATGAATTAATTACGGACTGAAATAATTCTGTACGGACTGAATTAATTCCTTACGGACTGAATTAATTCCGTACGGATTTAATTAATTCCTTACGGACTGAATTATTTCCTTACGGACTGAATTAATTCCTTACGGACTAAATGAATTCCTTACGGACTGAATTAATTCTTTAGGATTGATTGAATTCCGTCTTACTGAATTAATTACTTACGGACTGAATTAATTCATAATTAATTCCTTACGGACTGAATTAATTCCTTACGGAATCAATTAATTCCTTACGGACTGAATTAATTCCTTACGGACTGAATTATTTCCTTACGGACTGAATTAATTCTTTAGGATTGATTGAATTCCGTTCTTACTGAATTAATTCCTTACGGACTGAATTAATTCCTTAATTAATTCCTTACGGACTGAATTAATTTCATACGGACTGAATTAATTCATTACGGACTTAATTAATCCATTACGGACTTAATTAATTCCTTACGTACTGAACTTATTCCTTACGAACTGAATTAATTCCTTACGGACTGAATTAATTCCTTACGGACAGAATTAATTCCTTACGGACTGAATTATTTCCTTACGGACTGAATTAATTCTTTAGGATTGATTGAATTCCTTACGGACTGAATTAATTCCTTAATTAATTCCTTACGGACTGAATTAATTTCATACGGACTGAATTAATTCATTACGGACTTAATTAATCCATTACGGACTGAACTAATTCCTTACGTACTGAACTTATTCCTTACGGACTGAATTAATTCCTTACGGACTGAATTAATTCCTTACGGACTGAATTAATACCTTACGGACTGAATTAAATCCTTACGGACAGAATTAATTCCATACGGACTGAATTAATTCTTTACGGACTTAATTTATTCCTTACGGACTGAATTAATTCCTTACGGACTGAATTAATTCCTTACGGACTGAATTATTTCCTTACGGACTGAATTAACTCTGTAGGATTGATTGAATTCCATTCTTACTGAATTAAATCCTTACGGACAGAATTAATTCCTTACGGACTGAATAATTTCCTTACGGACTGAATTAATTCTTTAGGATTGATTGAATTCCTTTCTTACTGAATTAATTCCTTACGGACTGAATTAATTCCTTACGGACTGAATTAATTCCTTAATTAATTCCTTACGGACTGAATTAATTTCATACGGACTAAATTAATTCATTACGGACTTAATTAATCCATTTCGGACTGAATTAAGTCCTTACGTACTGAACTTATTCCTTACGGACTGAATTAATTCCTTACGGACTGAATTAATTCCTTACGGACTGAATTAATTCCTTAATTAATTCCTTACGGACTGAATTAATTCCTTACGGACTGAATAATTTCCTTACGGACTGAATTAATTCTTTAGGATTGATTGAATTCCTTTCTTACTGAATTATTTCCTTACGGACTGAAGTAATTCCTTACGGACTGAATTAATTCCTTACGGACTGAATTAATACCTTACGGACTGAATTAAATCCTTACGGACAGAATTAATTCCTTACGGACTGAATAATTTCCTTACGGACTGAATTAATTCTTTAGGATTGATTGAATTCCTTTCTTACTGAATTAATTCCTTACGGACTGAATTAATTCCTTACGGACTGAATTAATTCCTTAATTAATTCCTTACGGACTGAATTAATTTCATACGGACTAAATTAATTCATTACGGACTTAATTAATCCATTTCGGACTGAATTAAGTCCTTACGTACTGAACTTATTCCTTACGGACTGAATTAATTCCTTACGGACTGAATTAATTCCTTACGGACTGAATTAATACCTTACGGACTGAATTAAATCCTTACGGACCGAATTAATTCCTTACGGACTGGATTAATTCCTTACGGACTTAATTAATTCCTTACTTACTGAATTAATTCCTTACGGACTGAATTAATTCCTTACGGATTTAATTAATTCCTTACGGACTGAATTAATTCCTTACGGACTGAATTAATTTCTTACGGACTAAATGAATTCCTTACGGATTGAATTAATTCTTTAGGATTGATTGAATTCCGTCTTACTGAATTAATTACTTACGGACTGAATTAATTCCTTACGGACTGAATTAATTTCATACGGACTGAATTAATTCATTACGGACTTAATTAATCCATTACGGACTTAATTAATTCCTTACGTACTGAACTTATTCCTTACGTACTGAACTTATTCCTTACGGACTGAATTAATTCCTTACGGACTGAATTAATTCCTTACGGACTGAATTAATACCTTACGGACTGAATTAAATCCTTACGGACTGAAATAATTCCTTACGGACTTAATTAATTCCTTACGGACTTAATTAACTCCTTACGGACTGAATTAATTCCTTACGGACTGAATTAATTCCTTACGGACTGAATTAATACCTTACGGACTGAATTAAATCCTTACGGACTGAAATAATTCCGTAAGGAATAAATGAATTAATTACGGACTGAAATAATTCTGTACGGACTGAATTAATTCCTTACGGACTGAATTAATTCCGTACGGATTTAATTAATTCCTTACGGACTGAATTATTTCCTTACGGACTGAATTAATTCCTTACGGACTAAATGAATTCCTTACGGACTGAATTAATTCTTTAGGATTGATTGAATTCCGTCTTACTGAATTAATTACTTACGGACTGAATTAATTCATAATTAATTCCTTACGGACTGAATTAATTCCTTACGGAATCAATTAATTCCTTACGGACTGAATTAATTCCTTACGGACTGAATTATTTCCTTACGGACTGAATTAATTCTTTAGGATTGATTGAATTCCGTTCTTACTGAATTAATTCCTTACGGACTGAATTAATTCCTTAATTAATTCCTTACGGACTGAATTAATTTCATACGGACTGAATTAATTCATTACGGACTTAATTAATCCATTACGGACTTAATTAATTCCTTACGTACTGAACTTATTCCTTACGAACTGAATTAATTCCTTACGGACTGAATTAATTCCTTACGGACAGAATTAATTCCTTACGGACTGAATTATTTCCTTACGGACTGAATTAATTCTTTAGGATTGATTGAATTCCTTACGGACTGAATTAATTCCTTAATTAATTCCTTACGGACTGAATTAATTTCATACGGACTGAATTAATTCATTACGGACTTAATTAATCCATTACGGACTGAACTAATTCCTTACGTACTGAACTTATTCCTTACGGACTGAATTAATTCCTTACGGACTGAATTAATTCCTTACGGACTGAATTAATACCTTACGGACTGAATTAAATCCTTACGGACAGAATTAATTCCATACGGACTGAATTAATTCTTTACGGACTTAATTTATTCCTTACGGACTGAATTAATTCCTTACGGACTGAATTAATTCCTTACGGACTGAATTATTTCCTTACGGACTGAATTAACTCTGTAGGATTGATTGAATTCCATTCTTACTGAATTAAATCCTTACGGACAGAATTAATTCCTTACGGACTGAATAATTTCCTTACGGACTGAATTAATTCTTTAGGATTGATTGAATTCCTTTCTTACTGAATTAATTCCTTACGGACTGAATTAATTCCTTACGGACTGAATTAATTCCTTAATTAATTCCTTACGGACTGAATTAATTTCATACGGACTAAATTAATTCATTACGGACTTAATTAATCCATTTCGGACTGAATTAAGTCCTTACGTACTGAACTTATTCCTTACGGACTGAATTAATTCCTTACGGACTGAATTAATTCCTTACGGACTGAATTAATTCCTTAATTAATTCCTTACGGACTGAATTAATTCCTTACGGACTGAATAATTTCCTTACGGACTGAATTAATTCTTTAGGATTGATTGAATTCCTTTCTTACTGAATTATTTCCTTACGGACTGAAGTAATTCCTTACGGACTGAATTAATTCCTTACGGACTGAATTAATACCTTACGGACTGAATTAAATCCTTACGGACAGAATTAATTCCTTACGGACTGAATAATTTCCTTACGGACTGAATTAATTCTTTAGGATTGATTGAATTCCTTTCTTACTGAATTAATTCCTTACGGACTGAATTAATTCCTTACGGACTGAATTAATTCCTTAATTAATTCCTTACGGACTGAATTAATTTCATACGGACTAAATTAATTCATTACGGACTTAATTAATCCATTTCGGACTGAATTAAGTCCTTACGTACTGAACTTATTCCTTACGGACTGAATTAATTCCTTACGGACTGAATTAATTCCTTACGGACTGAATTAATACCTTACGGACTGAATTAAATCCTTACGGACCGAATTAATTCCTTACGGACTGGATTAATTCCTTACGGACTTAATTAATTCCTTACTTACTGAATTAATTCCTTACGGACTGAATTAATTCCTTACGGATTTAATTAATTCCTTACGGACTGAATTAATTCCTTACGGACTGAATTAATTTCTTACGGACTAAATGAATTCCTTACGGATTGAATTAATTCTTTAGGATTGATTGAATTCCGTCTTACTGAATTAATTACTTACGGACTGAATTAATTCCTTACGGACTGAATTAATTTCATACGGACTGAATTAATTCATTACGGACTTAATTAATCCATTACGGACTTAATTAATTCCTTACGTACTGAACTTATTCCTTACGTACTGAACTTATTCCTTACGGACTGAATTAATTCCTTACGGACTGAATTAATTCCTTACGGACTGAATTAATACCTTACGGACTGAATTAAATCCTTACGGACTGAAATAATTCCTTACGGACTTAATTAATTCCTTACGGACTTAATTAACTCCTTACGGACTGAATTAATTCCTTACGGACTGAATTAATTCCTTACGGACTGAATTAATACCTTACGGACTGAATTAAATCCTTACGGACTGAAATAATTCCTTACGGACTTAATTAATTCCTTACGGACTTAATTAACTCCTTACGGACTTAATTAATTCCTTATGGACTTAATTAATTCCGTAAGGTATAAATGAATTAATTACGGACTGAAATAATTCTGTACGGACTGAATTAATTCCTTACGGACTAAATTAATTCATTATGCACTTAATTATTTCCGTAAGGAATAAATGAATTAATTACGGACTGAAATAATTCTGTACGGACTGAATTAATTCCTTACGTGTTGTGGTTGAGACGAGAGTTTAGTTGCGACTGCCTGTATTTCATGCCTTGGGTCCCTTTCCCAAAGTACCCCCAGGCATTTCTAACCAACATATAAACTCAGGATACAACACCTCTTCCCCTTTTTCTTTTCACGAACAGCTTAAACAAAGGTTGTCATAGAAATAGGGGAAAGAAACCCAAGGAAAATACCCATAACAGGGAAGACAGGGGAAACTGATGACAAGTTAGGAAAACACAAAAGATAACTTCTGGGACATCGAATTTGGCAGGTTGTTCGGTTCCGACTCCCACTCTTCCTTCACCCCGGCAAGCTTCTTGGCATCTCTGCCCCAGGTTGCCCGCCGTCTTAGTCATCGTCTTCCTGTAAGAATATACAAAGATTTTTTTTTTTCATCGCTGCCGCGCTTCCAGCTTTCCTTTGATTCTAGCGCTCCGTCTTGGCGTAGTTCTTGGCTCCTTCGTATCCCTTGCTTTCTCAAAAGTTCGCTGCTCATGTTGCTGCTCCTCTTTGCTTAGGCTGCTCCCCGTAACTTTCGGAATTACTTTAAAAAAAGATAAATTCCTAGTGATCAATCGACCATCTTTCCTTCTCGCTGTGATCATCGAATTTTTTATTTTTACCACTTCGAGAGCTTCAAGCTCATAACGACTTTCTTCTTTTTTAAGCATTCTTTTGTCCTTCTGCACTATCACGTGGTCTCCTAACTTCAACGTTTGTTTGCACACTCGTCGTTTCTTGTGCGCGTACTCCTTCGCTTTTCTCGAGTATTCCTCGTTGTAGTGTTTGAGGTCGGGGAGTAAGTTCCTGTAGCTTTTCCTAAATAGTAGGTCCGCCGGGGCTTTCCCAATTGCGGGGTGTGGGGTGGTTCTATAATTGCGCAGGAATTTGAACACTTCCGTTTTTAGATTCTTGTGCTCAATCGCGTTAGTTCTAACCACTTTCCCTAATGTGCGCATGAATCGTTCTACCAAGCCATTGGCTTCTGGCCACATTGGTGTAATCTTCCGGTGCTGAATTCCTAGCTTTTTGCAGAACTCCTTGAACTCTATTCCGTTGAACGGCGGCCCATTGTCTGTCGTAATCTTCTGTGGAATCCCCAACGTAGAAAGTATGCGCTCTAACTGCGGTAGAACGTGGTGGTGCGCAGTAGTGCGGACGAATTCCACTTCGGGAAATCTAGAGAAATTGTCGACCACTACCAACAGTTCTTCTCCAGACGGTAAACTAAGGAAATCTATGCTCACTTCTTGCCATGGCTTGTCTGGCAGTTTGGCCATCTGTAGCGGTTCTCGCTTGGGAGCTTTCGTAGCCGCGAGGCATGGTACACATTGCTTTATCATCTTCTCGACCTGTTGGTCCATCCCCGGGAACCATACTTTTGTTCTAAGTAATTGCTTCGTCTTGCATATCCCCAAGTGGCCTTCGTGTGCTACCCGGAGTACATCACTTTGTAGGCTTGTCGGTATGCAGACCCTGGTTGCCCTCATGATGATGCCGTCCTTCGTTACGGTCAGTTCATCGAATATCTGTGCGTATGCTTTCGTTTCCTTCACTTTAAGCTCGTATCTCTTCCCTTTTCGGACTGCTTGTGCCACTGCCGCCAGAACAGGGTCATTTCTTGTTTCTTCGGCAATCTGGTCTCTCGTCAACGGGGTGGGTACTGCCTGTTTAACTAAAAAGTTAATGTAGCCCTCCCCCACGGCTCCTTGCTTACACTGTGTCGCCTTGCTTGGGTTCCTTGATAGGAAATCGGCCGCGTTCTCATTGCCCGGTTGGTACAATAAGGTAAAATTGAACGGCTGCTTTCTCAACATCCATCTTTCAAGCCTAGCTGAAAGTTTAGCCGTTGGCTTATTGAATATACTTAACAACGGTTTGTGATCTGTCGTCACAGAGAAATGTGCCCCTAGCAGATAAATCCGGAAGTGTTCGCATGCCCATATTATCGCTAGGGCTTCTCTTTCTAGTTGGGAGTAGCGTTGTTCTGTTTCGTTCAATGCTTTGCTGGCAAAAGCTATTATGCTTTGGTGATCTTTCGAGTTGGTCTGCGTTAATACAGCCCCTAGCCCTATGGGACTTGCATCCACAATTAGGTTCGTACTTCCTTCTGGGTTAAAATACGCTAGCTGTTTAGCATTGGATAACGCCTTCTTCAGTTGCTGAAAAGACTGCTCACATTCTTTCGACCATTTGAAGACTGGGGTCTCTTTCTCAGCTATTAAGTTGCGCAGTGGCTCCGAGATGTCTGCATGTTTCGGAATGAATCTAGCACACCACGTGGTCATGCCTAGAAAGCTTCGTACCTCCGCTTTGGATTTGGGTATTGCAAAACTTCCGATCGCTTGTATTTTTCTTGGGTCCGGTTCAATACCGTTTTCACCAATAATTAAGCCATAAAACCGCACCTTTGACTGCGCCATCTTAGATTTCTTTTCATTAACCGTCAAATTCTTTTCTTTCAAGCGTCTTCGAACTTCTTGATATCTTGCATCATGCTCTTTTCGGCTTTCCGCGTGTATTAGGATATCATCTGATGTGTGTATGACGCCTGGAATGCCCTGTAGGAGTTCCCTGATTATATTGTGGAAGATCTCTGCCGCAGAGGTTACTCCGAAAAACAAACGTTTGTAACGCCGCAGGCCCACATGCGTAGTAAAAGTGGTTATATATCTTGACTCTTCGTCTAGCTCTATTTGATGATAGGCTTGATTTAAATCTACTACACTGAATATTTTGGACCCATTGATATCCACCAGTATATCGTCTAACGTAGGGATTACGTGTCGTTCCCTCTCAATTGCCTGGTTCGGTAGCCGCATGTCTACACATAGTCGTATTTCACCGCTATCCTTCTTTGGAACTATGACGACAGGGGAAACCCATGGTGTAGCTCCTTTTACTTTTTCAATTATATCTAACTGCTCTAGCCGTTCTAGCTCCTTTTCTACCAATGGTCTCTGGTGGAAAGGCACCCGTCTATGGGGAAGTGCTATAGGCGTTACCGTCGGATCAATATGCAGTTTTACTTTAAAGCCAGCATATTTGCCTATTTGGGGCTGTTGTTTTCCCACCGCCCTGACAGTTTCATGCGTCACGAACGGTGAATATTGGACAAGCTCTAACGCTGCTGCTGCACGTTCGCTCAGCAAGCAGCTTGCCTCTCCGTCAACAACGTATATGGTTTCCATTGTTGCTAACTTAGACTTTCCCATTCGAATTGGTGTTTTGAGCTTCCCTTTTATCGCTAGCTGCTGGTTTGTTTTGAAAGGGAAAATTTTCTTCGCCGTTTTTTGTAACTTTGGGCTGCCCAGCGTTACGTGGGTTAACGAGTCTATAATCGTAACACCGGCTCCAGTGTCAAGCAGGAATCTTACGCTGCCCCTTTCCCCGACTTTCGCACGTACCACAGGGTATTTAGTTTTAGTACATGAATTCGTACTTACAAGTTCCGTGGCGCTTGAGGTGTTTTCCTCTTCTTGCGACGGCTGGACATTTCGGACGGTCTTCTTTTTCGCTTTACATACTCTTGCAAAATGACCCATCTTGCTGCATTTCCGGCATCTCTCCTTTCTTGCTTGACAGTCCTGCAGCTTGCTGTGCCACGGCTTACCACAGAATGTGCACGACTTCTTGCTCGGTGTTTGCCTGTCCGCCGTCTTCAGCTTGCTAATCTGTACTTCTTCTTCTACCGCAGCGCCTTTCATCTCCTTCATTTGCTTCTGCACCAGCTCATATGCATTTCCTTTTTGTAACAGCGTAGTTAGCGACCATTCAGGATTTGTTAACGCCTCTAACTTAAGCTTCTCCGACGTGCATGCCAAAATTATTTGGGATTTTATTTCCCCTTCGGCATCCCCGAACCGGCATCCGGCTGCAAACTGGTCCAATCTTGTGTGCAAGTCGTCTAACGTTTCCTGCTGTTGCTGCCTGACATTCCTGAACAGGTACCGATTGTAGACCACGTTTTCTTTTGGATCAAAATGTGCGGTTAACATCCGTTTGGCTGCTGCGTATGTGTCTTCGCCCTCCTCCGGTTTTATGTCCAGCTTATTGTATACGTCGTGCACCTTCTTGCCCGCATAATGCAGCAAGGTTGCGAGCTTTCTTGCCTTGCTGTTTATGTCACAGACAACTAAAAAGTTGTCCATTCTTTTGAGCCACTCTCTCCATCTCGAACCAAGGGTCGTCCGATCTTCGTCGTACTGAAATGTTTCCATAGGTGTAAACGGCAACATGGCAGCTTTAATTGATCCTATACAGGTATCTTCTCCCGTATATGTGTAGAAATCACTGTCACTGTGCCCTTTTTCTTTTTTTTTGGAAAAATTCCCGATCCTCGTCGCCAGAATGTTGTGGTTGAGAAGAGAGTTTAGTTGCGACTGCCTGTATTTCATGCCTGGGGTTCCTTTCCCAAAGTACCCCCAGGCATTTCTAACCAACATATAAACTCAGGATACAACACTTACGGACTGAATTAATTCCGTACGGATTTAATTAATTCCTTACGGACTGAATTAATTCCTTACGGACTGAATTAATTCCTTACGGACTAAATGAATTCCTTACGGACTGAATTAATTCTTTAGGATTGATTGAATTCCGTCTTACTGAATTAATTACTTACGGACTGAATTAATTCCTTAATTAATTCCTTACGGACTGAATTAATTTCATACGGACTGAATTAATTCATTACGGACTTAATTAATCCATTACGGACATAATTAATTCCTTACGTACTGAACTTATTCCTTACGTACTGAACTTATTCCTTACGGACTGAATTAATTCCTTACGGACTGAATTAATTCCTTACGGACTGAATTAATACCTTACGGACTGAATTAAATCCTTACGGACTGAAATAATTCCTTACGGACTTAATTAATTCCTTACGGACTTAATTAACTCCTTACGGACTTAATTAATTCCTTACGGACTAAATTAATTCCTTACGGTCTGAATTAATTCCGTACGGATTTAATTAATTCCTTACGGACTGAATTAATTCCTTACGGACTAAATTAATTCATTATGGACTTAATTAATTCCGTAAGGAATAAATGAATTAATTACGGACTGAAATAATTCCGTACGGACTGAATTAATTCCTCACGGACTGAATTAATTCCGTACGGATTTAATTAATTCCTTACGGACTGAATTATTTCCTTACGGACTGAATTAATTCCTTACGGACTAAATGAATTCCTTACGGACTGAATTAATTCTTTAGGATTGATTGAATTCCGTCTTACTGAATTAATTACTTACGGACTGAATTAATTCATAATTAATTCCTTACGGACTGAATTAATTCCTTACGGAATCAATTAATTCCTTACGGACTGAATTAATTCCTTACGGACTGAATTAATTCCTTAGGGACTGAATTATTTCCTTACGGACTGAATTAATTCTTCAGGATTGATTGAATTCCGTTCTTACTGAATTAATTCCTTAATTAATTCCTTACGGACTGAATTAATTTCATACGGACTGAATTAATTCCTTACGGACTTAATTAATCCATTACGGACTGAATTAATTCCTTACGGACTGAATTATTTCATTACGGACTGAATTAATTCCTTACGGACTGAATTATTTCCTTACGGACTGAATTAATTCTTTAGGATTGATTGAATTCCTTACGGACTGAATTAATTCCTTAATTAATTCCGTACGGACTGAATTAATTTCATACGGACTGAATTAATTCATTACGGACTTAATTAATCCATTACGGACTGAACTAATTCCTTACGTACTGAACTTATTCCTTACGGACTGAATTAATTCCTTACGGACTGAATTCATTCCTTACGGACTGAATTAATACCTTACGGACTGAATTAAATCCTTGCGGACAGAATTAATTCCATACGGACTGAATTAATTCTTTACGGACTTAATTTATTCCTTACGGACTGAATTAATTCCTTACGGACTGAATTAATTCCTTACGGACTGAATTATTTCCTTACGGACTGAATTAACTCTGTAGGATTGATTGAATTCCATTCTTACTGAATTAATTCCTTACGGACTGAATTAATTCCTTACGGACTGAATAATTTCCTTACGGACTGAATTAATTCTTTAGGATTGATTGAATTCCTTTCTTACTGAATTATTTCCTTACGGACTGAATTAATTCCTTACGGACTGAATTAATTCCTTAATTAATTCCTTACGGACTGAATTAATTTCATACGGACTAAATTAATTCATTACGGACTTAATTAATCCATTTCGGACTGAATTAATTCCTTACGTACTGAACTTATTCCTTACGGACTGAATTAATTCCTTACGGACTGAATTAATTCCTTACGGACTGAATTAATACCTTACGGACTGAATAAAATCCTTACGGACCGAATTAATTCCTTACGGACTGATTTACTTTCATACGGACTGAATTAATTCCTTACGGACTTAATTAATCCATTACGGACTGAATTAATTCCTTACGGACTGAATTATTACATTACGGACTGAATTAATTCCTTACGGACTGAATTATTTCCTTACGGACTGAATTAATTCTTTAGGATTGATTGAATTCCTTACGGACTGAATTAATTCCTTAATTAATTCCTTACGGACTGAATTAATTTCATACGGACTGAATTAATCCATTACGGACTGAATTAATTCCTTACGTACTGAACTTATTCCTTACGGACTGAATTAATTCCTTACGGACTGAATTAATTCCTTACGGACTGAATTTATACCTTACGGACTGAATTAAATCCTTACGGACAGAATTAATTCCATACGGACTGAATTTATTCCTTACGGACTTAATTTATTCCTTACGGACTGAATTAATTCCTTACGGACTGAATTAATTCCTTACGGACTGAATTATTTCCTTACGGACTGAATTAACTCTGTAGGATTGATTGAATTCCATTCTTACGGAATTAATTCCTTACGGACTGAATTAATTCCTTACGAACTGAACTTATTCCTTACGGACTGAATTAATTCCTTACGGACTGAATTAATTCCTTACGGACAGAATTAATTCCTTACGGACTGAATTATTTCCTTACGGACTGAATTAATTCTTTAGGATTGATTGAATTCCTTACGGACTGAAATAATTCCTTAATTAATTCCTTACGGACTGAATTAATTTCATACGGACTGAATTAATTCATTACGGACTTAATTAATCCATTACGGACTGAACTAATTCCTTACGTACTGAACTTATTCCTTACGGACTGAATTAATTCCTTACGGACTGAATTAATACCTTACGGACTGAATTAAATCCTTACGGACTGAATTAATTCCTTACGGACTGAATTAGTTCCTCACGGACTGAATTAATTCTTTAGGATTGATTGAATTCCTTTCTTTCTGAATTAATTCCTTACGGACTGAATGAATTCCTTACGGACTGATTTACTTTCATACGGACTGAATTAATTCCTTACGGACTTAATTAATCCATTACGGACTGAATTAATTCCTTACGGACTGAATTATTACATTACGGACTGAATTAATTCCTTAAGGACTGAATTATTTCCTTACGGACTGAATTAATTCTTTAGGATTGATTGAATTCCTTACGGACTGAATTAATTCCTTAATTAATTCCTTACGGACTGAATTAATTTCATACGGACTGAATTAATCCATTACGGACTGAATTAATTCCTTACGTACTGAACTTATTCCTTACGGACTGAATTAATTCCTTACGGACTGAATTAATTCCTTACGGACTGAATTAATACCTTACGGACTGAATTAAATCCTTACGGACAGAATTAATTCCATACGGAGTGAATTAATTCCTTAGGGACTTAATTTATTCCTTACGGACTGAATTAATTCCTTACGGACTGAATTAATTCCTTACGGACTGAATTATTTCCTTACGGACTGAATTAACTCTGTAGGATTGATTGAATTCCATTCTTACGGAATTAATTCCTTACGGACTGAATAATTTCCTTACGGACTGAATTAATTCTTTAGGATTGATTGAATTCCTTTCTTACTGAATTATTTCCTTACGGACTGAAGTAATTCCTTACGGACTGTATTAATTCCTTACGGACTGAATTAATACCTTACGGACTGAATTAAATCCTTACGGACAGAATTAATTCCTTACGGACTGAATAATTTCCTTACGGACTGAATTAATTCTTTAGGATTGATTGAATTCCTTTCTTACTGAATTAATTCCTTACGGACTGAATTAATTCCTTACGGACTGAATTAATTCCTTAATTAATTCCTTACGGACTGAATTAATTTCATACGGACTAAATTAATTCATTACGGACTTAATTAATCCATTTCGGACTGAATTAAGTCCTTACGTACTGAACTTATTCCTTACGGACTGAATTAATTCCTTACGGACTGAAGTAATTCCTTACGGACTAAATTAATACCTTACGGACTGAATTAAATCCTTACGGACCGAACTAATTCCTTACGGACTGAATTAATTCCTTAATTAATTCCTTACGGACTGAATTAATTTCATACGGACTGAATTAATCCATTACGGACTGAATTAATTCCTTACGTACTGAACTTATTCCTTACGGACTGAATTAATTCCTTACGGACTGAATTAATTCCTTACGGACTGATTTTATACCTTACGGACTGAATTAAATCCTTACGGACAGAATTAATTCCATACGGACTGAATTAATTCCTTACGGAATTAATTTATTCCTTACGGACTGAATTAATTCCTTACGGACTGAATTAATTCCTTACGGACTGAATTATTTCCTTACGGACTGAATTAACTCTGTAGGATTGATTGAATTCCATTCTTACGGAATTAATTCCTTACGGACTGAATTAATTCCTTACGGACTGAACTTATTCCTTACGGACTGAATTAATTCCTTACGGACTGAATTAATTCCTTACGGACAGAATTAATTCCTTACGGACTGAATTATTTCCTTACGGACTGAATTAATTCTTTAGGATTGATTGAATTCCTTACGGACTGAAATAATTCCTTAATTAATTCCTTACGGACTGAATTAATTTCATACGGACTGAATTAATTCATTACGGACTTAATTAATCCATTACGGACTGAACTAATTCCTTACGTACTGAACTTATTCCTTACGGACTGAATTAATTCCTTACGGACTGAATTAATTCCTTACGGACTGAATTAATACCTTACGGACTGAATTAAATCCTTACGGACTGAATTAATTCCTTACGGACTGAATTAGTTCCTCACGGACTGAATTAATTCTTTAGGATTGATTGAATTCCTTTCTTTCTGAATTAATTCCTTACGGACTGAATGAATTCCTTACGGACTGATTTACTTTCATACGGACTGAATTAATTCCTTACGGACTTAATTAATCCATTACGGACTGAATTAATTCCTTACGGACTGAATTATTACATTACGGACTGAATTAATTCCTTACGGACTGAATTATTTCCTTACGGACTGAATTAATTCTTTAGGATTGATTGAATTCCTTACGGACTGAATTAATTCCTTAATTAATTCCTTACGGACTGAATTAATTTCATACGGACTGAATTAATCCATTACGGACTGAATTAATTCCTTACGTACTGAACTTATTCCTTACGGACTGAATTAATTCCTTACGGACTGAATTAATTCCTTACGGACTGAATTAATACCTTACGGACTGAATTAAATCCTTACGGACAGAATTAATTCCATACGGAGTGAATTAATTCCTTACGGACTTAATTTATTCCTTACGGACTGAATTAATTCCTTACGGACTGAATTAATTCCTTACGGACTGAATTATTTCCTTACGGACTGAATTAACTCTGTAGGATTGATTGAATTCCATTCTTACGGAATTAATTCCTTACGGACTGAATTAATTCCTTACGGACTGAATAATTTCCTTACGAACTGAATTAATTCTTTAGGATTGATTGAATTCCTTTCTTACTGAATTATTTCCTTACGGACTGAAGTAATTCCTTACGGACTGAATTAATTCCTTACGGACTGAATTAATACCTTACGGACTGAATTAAATCCTTACGGACAGAATTAATTCCTTACGGACTGAATAATTTCCTTACGGACTGAATTAATTCTTTAGGATTGATTGAATTCCTTTCTTACTGAATTAATTCCTTACGGACTGAATTAATTCCTTACGGACTGAATTAATTCCTTAATTAATTCCTTACGGACTGAATTAATTTCATACGGACTAAATTAATTCATTACGGACTTAATTAATCCATTTCGGACTGAATTAAGTCCTTACGTACTGAACTTATTCCTTACGGACTGAATTAATTCCTTACGGACTGAAGTAATTCCTTACGGACTAAATTAATACCTTACGGACTGAATTAAATCCTTACGGACCGAACTAATTCCTTACGGACTGAATTAATTCCTTAATTAATTCCTTACGGACTGAATTAATTTCATACGGACTGAATTAATCCATTACGGACTGAATTAATTCCTTACGTACTGAACTTATTCCTTACGGACTGAATTAATTCCTTACGGACTGAATTAATTCCTTACGGACTGATTTTATACCTTACGGACTGAATTAAATCCTTACGGACAGAATTAATTCCATACGGACTGAATTAATTCCTTACGGACTTAATTTATTCCTTACGGACTGAATTAATTCCTTACGGACTGAATTAATTCCTTACGGACTGAATTATTTCCTTACGGACTGAATTAACTCTGTAGGATTGATTGAATTCCATTCTTACGGAATTAATTCCTTACGGACTGAATTAATTCCTTACGGACTGAACTTATTCCTTACGGACTGAATTAATTCCTTACGGACTGAATTAATTCCTTACGGACAGAATTAATTCCTTACGGACTGAATAATTTCCTTACGGACTGAATTAATTCTTTAGGATTGATTGAATTCCTTTCTTACTGAATTAATTCCTTACGGACTGAATTAATTCCTTACGGACTGAATTAATTCCTTAATTAATTCCTTACGGACTGAATTAATTTCATACGGACTAAATTAATTCATTACGGACTTAATTAATCCATTTCGGACTGAATTAAGTCCTTACGTACTGAACTTATTCCTTACGGACTGAATTAATTCCTTACGGACTGAATTAATACCTTACGGACTGAATTAATACCTTACGGATTGAATTAAATCCTTACGGACCGAATTAATTCCTTACGGACTGAATTAATTCCTTACGGACTTAATTAATTCCTTACTTACTGAATTAATTCCTTACGGACTGAATTAATTCCTTACGGATTTAATTAATTCCTTACGGACTGAATTAATTCCTTACGGACTGAATTAATTTCTTACGGACTAAATGAATTCCTTACGGATTGAATTAATTCTTTAGGATTGATTGAATTCCGTCTTACTGAATTAATTACTTACGGACTGAATTAATTCCTTACGGACTGAATTAATTTCATACGGACTGAATTAATTCATTACGGACTTAATTAATCCATTACGGACTTAATTAATTCCTTACGTACTGAACTTATTCCTTACGTACTGAACTTATTCCTTACGGACTGAATTAATTCCTTACGGACTGAATTAATTCCTTACGGACTGAATTAATACCTTACGGACTGAATTAAATCCTTACGGACTGAAATAATTCCTTACGGACTGAATAATTTCCTTACGGACTGAATTAATTCTTTAGGATTGATTGAATTCCTTTCTTACTGAATTAATTCCTTACGGACTGAATTAATTCCTTACGGACTGAATTAATTCCTTACGGACTGAATTAATACCTTACGGACTGAATTAAATCCTTACGGACAGAATTAATTCCTTACGGACTGAATAATTTCCTTACGGACTGAATTAATTCTTTAGGATTGATTGAATTCCTTTCTTACTGAATTAATTCCTTACGGACTGAATTAATTCCTTACGGACTGAATTAATTCCTTAATTAATTCCTTACGGACTGAATTAATTTCATACGGACTAAATTAATTCATTACGGACTTAATTAATCCATTTCGGACTGAATTAAGTCCTTACGTACTGAACTTATTCCTTACGGACTGAATTAATTCCTTACGGACTGAATTAATACCTTACGGACTGAATTAATACCTTACGGATTGAATTAAATCCTTACGGACCGAATTAATTCCTTACGGACTGAATTAATTCCTTACGGACTTAATTAATTCCTTACTTACTGAATTAATTCCTTACGGACTGAATTAATTCCTTACGGATTTAATTAATTCCTTACGGACTGAATTAATTCCTTACGGACTGAATTAATTTCTTACGGACTAAATGAATTCCTTACGGATTGAATTAATTCTTTAGGATTGATTGAATTCCGTCTTACTGAATTAATTACTTACGGACTGAATTAATTCCTTACGGACTGAATTAATTTCATACGGACTGAATTAATTCATTACGGACTTAATTAATCCATTACGGACTTAATTAATTCCTTACGTACTGAACTTATTCCTTACGTACTGAACTTATTCCTTACGGACTGAATTAATACCTTACGGACTGAATTAAATCCTTACGGACTGAAATAATTCCTTACGGACTTAATTAATTCCTTACGGACTTAATTAACTCCTTACGGACTTAATTAATTCCTTACGGACTAAATTAATTCCTTACGTGCTTAATTAATTCCTTACGGTCTGAATTAATTCCGTACGGATTTAATTAATTCCTTACGGACTGAATTAATTCCTTACGGACTAAATTAATTCATTATGGACTTAATTAATTCCGTAAGGAATAAATGAATTAATTACGGACTGAAATAATTCTGTACGGACTGAATTAATTCCTTACGGACTAAATTAATTCATTATGCACTTAATTAATTCCGTAAGGAATAAATGAATTAATTACGGACTGAAATAATTCTGTACGGACTGAATTAATTCCTTACGTGTTGTGGTTGAGACGAGAGTTTAGTTGCGACTGCCTGTATTTCATGCCTTGGGTCCCTTTCCCAAAGTACCCCCAGGCATTTCTAACCAACATATAAACTCAGGATACAACACCTCTTCCCCTTTTTCTTTTCACGAACAGCTTAAACAAAGGTTGTCATAGAAATAGGGGAAAGAAACCCAAGGAAAATACCCATAACAGGGAAGACAGGGGAAACTGATGACAAGTTAGGAAAACACAAAAGATAACTTCTGGGACATCGAATTTGGCAGGTTGTTTGGTTCCGACTCCCACTCTTCCTTCACCCCGGCAAGCTTCTTGGCATCTCTGCCCCAGGTTGCCCGCCGTCTTAGTCATCGTCTTCCTGTAAGAATATACAAAGATTTTTTTTTTTCATCGCTGCCGCGCTTCCAGCTTTCCTTTGATTCTAGCGCTCCGTCTTGGCGTAGTTCTTGGCTCCTTCGTATCCCTTGCTTTCTCAAAAGTTCGCTGCTCATGTTGCTGCTCCTCTTTGCTTAGGCTGCTCCCCGTAACTTTCGGAATTACTTTAAAAAAAGATACATTCCTAGTGATCAATCGACCATCTTTCCTTCTCGCTGTGATCATCGAATTTTTTATTTTTACCACTTCGAGAGCTTCAAGCTCATAACGACTTTCTTCTTTTTTAAGCATTCTTTTGTCCTTCTGCACTATCACGTGGTCTCCTAACTTCAACGTTTGTTTGCACACTCGTCGTTTCTTGTGCGCGTACTCCTTCGCTTTTCTCGAGTATTCCTCGTTGTAGTGTTTGAGGTCGGGGAGTAAGTTCCTGTAGCTTTTCCTAAATAGTAGGTCCGCCGGGGCTTTCCCAATTGCGGGGTGTGGGGTGGTTCTATAATTGCGCAGGAATTTGAACACTTCCGTTTTTAGATTCTTGTGCTCAATCGCGTTAGTTCTAACCACTTTCCCTAATGTGCGCATGAATCGTTCTACCAAGCCATTGGCTTCTGGCCACATTGGTGTAATCTTCCGGTGCTGAATTCCTAGCTTTTTGCAGAACTCCTTGAACTCTATTCCGTTGAACGGCGGCCCATTGTCTGTCGTAATCTTCTGTGGAATCCCCAACGTAGAAAGTATGCGCTCTAACTGCGGTAGAACGTGGTGGTGCGCAGTAGTGCGGACGAATTCCACTTCGGGAAATCTAGAGAAATTGTCGACCACTACCAACAGTTCTTCTCCAGACGGTAAACTAAGGAAATCTATGCTCACTTCTTGCCATGGCTTGTCTGGCAGTTTGGTCATCTGTAGCGGTTCTCGCTTGGGAGCTTTCGTAGCCGCGAGGCATGGTACACATTGCTTTATCATCTTCTCGACCTGTTGGTCCATCCCCGGGAACCATACTTTTGTTCTAAGTAATTGCTTCGTCTTGCATATCCCCAAGTGGCCTTCGTGTGCTACCCGGAGTACATCACTTTGTAGGCTTGTCGGTATGCAGACCCTGGTTGCCCTCATGATGATGCCGTCCTTCGTTACGGTCAGTTCATCGAATATCTGTGCGTATGCTTTCGTTTCCTTCACTTTAAGCTCGTATCTCTTCCCTTTTCGGACTGCTTGTGCCACTGCCGCCAGAACAGGGTCATTTCTTGTTTCTTCGGCAATCTGGTCTCTCGTCAACGGGGTGGGTACTGCCTGTTTAACTAAAAAGTTAATGTAGCCCTCCCCTACGGCTCCTTGCTTACACTGTGTCGCCTTGCTTGGGTTCCTTGATAGGAAATCGGCCGCGTTCTCATTGCCCGGTTGGTACAATAAGGTAAAATTGAACGCCTGCTTTCTCAACATCCATCTTTCAAGCCTAGCTGAAAGTTTAGCCGTTGGCTTATTGAATATACTTAACAACGGTTTGTGATCTGTCGTCACAGAGAAATGTGCCCCTAGCAGATAAATCCGGAAGTGTTCGCATGCCCATATTATCGCTAGGGCTTCTCTTTCTAGTTGGGAGTAGCGTTGTTCTGTTTCGTTCAATGCTTTGCTGGCAAAAGCTATTATGCTTTGGTGATCTTTCGAGTTGGTCTGCGTTAATACAGCCCCTAGCCCTATGGGACTTGCATCCACAATTAGGTTCGTACTTCCTTCTGGGTTAAAATACGCTAGCTGTTTAGCATTGGATAACGCCTTCTTCAGTTGCTGAAAAGACTGCTCACATTCTTTCGACCATTTGAAGACTGGGGTCTTTTTCTCAGCTATTAAGTTGCGCAGTGGCTCCGAGATGTCTGCATGTTTCGGAATGAATCTAGCACACCACGTGGTCATGCCTAGAAAGCTTCGTACCTCCGCTTTGGATTTGGGTATTGCAAAACTTCCGATCGCTTGTATTTTTCTTGGGTCCGGTTCAATACCGTTTTCTCCAATAATTAAGCCATAAAACCGCACCTTTGACTGCGCCATCTTAGATTTCTTTTCATTAACCGTCAAATTCTTTTCTTTCAAGCGTCTTCGAACTTCTTGATATCTTGCATCATGCTCTTTTCGGCTTTCCGCGTGTATTAGGATATCATCTGATGTGTGTATGACGCCTGGAATGCCCTGTAGGAGTTCCCTGATTATATTGTGGAAGATCTCTGCCGCAGAGGTTACTCCGAAAAACAAACGTTTGTAACGCCGCAGGCCCACATGCGTAGTAAAAGTGGTTATATATCTTGACTCTTCGTCTAGCTCTATTTGATGATAGGCTTGATTTAAATCTACTACACTGAATATTTTGGACCCATTGATATCCACCAGTATATCGTCTAACGTAGGGATTACGTGTCGTTCCCTCTCAATTGCCTGGTTCGGTAGCCGCATGTCTACACATAGTCGTATTTCACCGCTATCCTTCTTTGGAACTATGACGACAGGGGAAACCCATGGTGTAGCTCCTTTTACTTTTTCAATTATATCTAACTGCTCTAGCCGTTCTAGCTCCTTTTCTACCAATGGTCTCTGGTGGAAAGGCACCCGTCTATGGGGAAGTGCTATAGGCGTTACCGTCGGATCAATATGCAGTTTTACTTTAAAGCCAGCATATTTGCCTATTTGGGGCTGTTGTTTTCCCACCGCCCTGACAGTTTCATGCGTCACGAACGGTGAATATTGGACAAGCTCTAACGCTGCTGCTGCACGTTCGCTCAGCAAGCAGCTTGCCTCTCCGTCAACAACGTATATGGTTTCCATTGTTGCTAACTTAGACTTTCCCATTCGAATTGGTGTTTTGAGCTTCCCTTTTATCGCTAGCTGCTGGTTTGTTTTGAAAGGGAAAATTTTCTTCGCCGTTTTTTGTAACTTTGGGCTGCCCAGCGTTACGTGGGTTAACGAGTCTATAATCGTAACACCGGCTCCAGTGTCAAGCAGGAATCTTACGCTGCCCCTTTCCCCGACTTTCGCACGTACCACAGGGTATTTAGTTTTAGTACATGAATTCGTACTTACAAGTTCCGTGGCGCTTGAGGTGTTTTCCTCTTCTTGCGACGGCTGGACATTTCGGACGGTCTTCTTTTTCGCTTTACATACTCTTGCAAAATGACCCATCTTGCTGCATTTCCGGCATCTCTCCTTTCTTGCTTGACAGTCCTGCAGCTTGCTGTGCCACGGCTTACCACAGAATGTGCACGACTTCTTGCTCGGTGTTTGCCTGTCCGCCGTCTTCAGCTTGCTAATCTGTACTTCTTCTTCTACCGCAGCGCCTTTCATCTCCTTCATTTGCTTCTGCACCAGCTCATATGCATTTCCTTTTTGTAACAGCGTAGTTAGCGACCATTCAGGATTTGTTAACGCCTCTAACTTAAGCTTCTCCGACGTGCATGCCAAAATTATTTGGGATTTTATTTCCCCTTCGGCATCCCCGAACCGGCATCCGGCTGCAAACTGGTCCAATCTTGTGTGCAAGTCGTCTAACGTTTCCTGCTGTTGCTGCCTGACATTCCTGAACAGGTACCGATTGTAGACCACGTTTTCTTTTGGATCAAAATGTGCGGTTAACATCCGTTTGGCTGCTGCGTATGTGTCTTCGCCCTCCTCCGGTTTTATGTCCAGCTTATTGTATACGTCGTGCACCTTCTTGCCCGCATAATGCAGCAAGGTTGCGAGCTTTCTTGCCTTGCTGTTTATGTCACAGACAACTAAAAAGTTGTCCATTCTTTTGAGCCACTCTCTCCATCTCGAACCAAGGGTCGTCCGATCTTCGTCGTACTGAAATGTTTCCATAAGTGTAAACGGCAACATGGCAGCTTTAATTGATCCTATACAGGTATCTTCTCCCGTATATGTGTAGAAATCACTGTCACTGTGCCCTTTTTCTTTTTTTTTGGAAAAATTCCCGATCCTCGTCGCCAGAATGTTGTGGTTGAGAAGAGAGTTTAGTTGCGACTGCCTGTATTTCATGCCTGGGGTTCCTTTCCCAAAGTACCCCCAGGCATTTCTAACCAACATATAAACTCAGGATACAACACTTACGGACTGAATTAATTCCGTACGGATTTAATTAATTCCTTACGGACTGAATTAATTCCTTACGGACTGAATTAATTCCTTACGGACTAAATGAATTCCTTACGGACTGAATTAATTCTTTAGGATTGATTGAATTCCGTCTTACTGAATTAATTACTTACGGACTGAATTAATTCCTTAATTAATTCCTTACGGACTGAATTAATTTCATACGGACTGAATTAATTCATTACGGACTTAATTAATCCATTACGGACATAATTAATTCCTTACGTACTGAACTTATTCCTTACGTACTGAACTTATTCCTTACGGACTGAATTAATTCCTTACGGACTGAATTAATTCCTTACGGACTGAATTAATACCTTACGGACTGAATTAAATCCTTACGGACTGAAATAATTCCTTACGGACTTAATTAATTCCTTAAGGACTTAATTAACTCCTTACGGACTTAATTAATTCCTTACGGACTAAATTAATTCCTTACGTGCTTAATTAATTCCTTACGGTCTGAATTAATTCCGTACGGATTTAATTAATTCCTTACGGACTGAATTAATTCCTTACGGACTAAATTAATTCATTATGGACTTAATTAATTCCGTAAGGAATAAATTAATTAATTACGGACTGAAATAATTCCGTACGGACTGAATTAATTCCTTACGGACTGAATTAATTCCGTACGGATTTAATTAATTCCTTACGGACTGAATTATTTCCTTACGGACTGAATTAATTCCTTACGGACTAAATGAATTCCTTACGGACTGAATTAATTCTTTAGGATTGATTGAATTCCGTCTTACTGAATTAATTACTTACGGACTGAATTAATTCATAATTAATTCCTTACGGACTGAATTAATTCCTTACGGAATCAATTAATTCCTTACGGACTGAATTAATTCCTTACGGACTGAATTATTTCCTTACGGACTGAATTAATTCTTTAGGATTGATTGAATTCCGTTCTTACTGAATTAATTCCTTACGGACTGAATTAATTCCTTAATTAATTCCTTACGGACTGAATTAATTTCATACGGACTGAATTAATTCATTACGAACTTAATTAATCCATTACGGACTTAATTAATTCCTTACGTACTGAACTTATTCCTTACGGACTGAATTAATTCCTTACGGACTGAATTAATTCCTTACGGACAGAATTAATTCCTTACGGACTGAATTATTTCCTTACGGACTGAATTAATTCTTTAGGATTGATTGAATTCCTTACGGACTGAATTAATTCCTTAATTAATTCCTTACGGACTGAATTAATTTCATACGGACTGAATTAATTCATTACGGACTTAATTAATCCATTACGGACTGAACTAATTCCTTACGTACTGAACTTATTCCTTACGGACTGAATTAATTCCTTACGGACTGAATTAATTCCTTACGGACTGAATTAATACCTTACGGACTGAATTAAATCCTTACGGACAGAATTAATTCCATACGGACTGAATTAATTCTTTACGGACTTAATTTATTCCTTACGGACTGAATTAATTCCTTACGGACTGAATTAATTCCTTACGGACTGAATTATTTCCTTACGGACTGAATTAACTCTGTAGGATTGATTGAATTCCATTCTTACTGAATTAATTCCTTACGGACTGAATTAATTCCTTACGGACTGAATAATTTCGTTACGGACTGAATTAATTCTTTAGGATTGATTGAATTCCTTTCTTACTGAATTATTTCCTTACGGACTGAATTAATTCCTTACGGACTGAATTAATTCCTTAATTAATTCCTTACGGACTGAATTAATTTCATACGGACTAAATTAATTCATTACGGACTTAATTAATCCATTTCGGACTGAATTAAGTCCTTACGTACTGAACTTATTCCTTACGGACTGAATTAATTCCTTACGGACTGAATTAATTCCTTACGGACAGAATTAATTCCTTACGGACTGAATTATTTCCTTACGGACTGAATTAATTCCTTACGGACTGAATTAATTCCTTAATTAATTCCTTACGGACTGAATTAATTTCATACGGACTAAATTAATTCATTACGGACCTAATTAATCCATTTCGGACTGAATTAAGTCCTTACGTACTGAACTTATTCCTTACGGACTGAATTAATTCCTTACGGACTGAATTAATTCCTTACGGACTGAATTAATACCTTACGGACTGAATTAAATCCTTACGGACTGAAATAATTCCTTACGGACTTAATTAATTCCTTACGGACTTAATTAACTCCTTACGGACTTAATTAATTCCTTACGGACTAAATTAATTCCTTACGTGCTTAATTAATTCCTTACGGTCTGAATTAATTCCGTACGGATTTAATTAATTCCTTACGGACTGAATTAATTCCTTACGGACTAAATTAATTCATTATGGACTTAATTAATTCCGTAAGGAATAAATGAATTAATTACGGACTGAAATAATTCCGTACGGACTGAATTATTTCCTTACGGACTGAATTAATTCCGTACGGATTTAATTAATTCCTTACGGACTGAATTATTTCCTTACGGACTGAATTAATTCCTTACGGACTAAATGAATTCCTTACGGACTGAATTAATTCTTTAGGATTGATTGAATTCCGTCTTACTGAATTAATTACTTACGGACTGAATTAATTCATAATTAATTCCTTACGGACTGAATTAATTCCTTACGGAATCAATTAATTCCTTACGGACTGAATTAATTCCTTACGGACTGAATTATTTCCTTACGGACTGAATTAATTCTTTAGGATTGATTGAATTCCGTTCTTACTGAATTAATTCCTTACGGACTGAATTAATTCCTTAATTAATACCTTACGGACTGAATTAAATCCTTACGGACAGAATTAATTCCATACGGACTGACTTAATTCTTTACGGACTTAATTTATTCCTTACGGACTGAATTAATTCCTTACGGACTGAATTAATTCCTTACGGACTGAATTATTTCCTTACGGACTGAATTAACTCTGTAGGATTGATTGAATTCCATTCTTACTGAATTAATTCCTTACGGACTGAATTAATTCCTTACGGACTGAATAATTTCCTTACGGACTGAATTAATTCTTTAGGATTGATTGAATTCCTTTCTTACTGAATTATTTCCTTACGGACTTAATTTATTCCTTACGGACTGAATTAATTCCTTACGGACTGAATTAATTCCTTACGGACTGAATTATTTCCTTACGGACTGAATTAACTCTGTAGGATTGATTGAATTCCATTCTTACTGAATTAATTCCTTACGGACTGAATTAATTCCTTACGGACTGAATAATTTCCTTACGGACTGAATTAATTCTTTAGGATTGATTGAATTCCTTTCTTACTGAATTATTTCCTTACGGACTGAATTAATTCCTTACGGACTGAATTAATTTCATACGGACTAAATTAATTCATTACGGACTTAATTAATCCATTTCGGACTGAATTAAGTCCTTACGTACTGAACTTATTCCTTACGGGCTGAATTAATTCCTTACGGACTGAATTAATTCCTTACGGACTGAATTAATACCTTACGGACTGAATTAAATCCTTACGGACTGAAATAATTCCTTACGGACTTAATTTATTCCTTACGGACTGAATTAATTCCTTACGGACTGAATTAATTCCTTACGGACTGAATTATTTCCTTACGGACTGAATTAACTCTGTAGGATTGATTGAATTCCATTCTTACTGAATTAATTCCTTACGGACTGAATTAATTCCTTACGGACTGAATAATTTCGTTACGGACTGAATTAATTCTTTAGGATTGATTGAATTCCTTTCTTACTGAATTATTTCCTTACGGACTGAATTAATTCCTTACGGACTGAATTAATTCCTTAATTAATTCCTTACGGACTGAATTAATTTCATACGGACTAAATTAATTCATTACGGACTTAATTAATCCATTTCGGACTGAATTAAGTCCTTACGTACTGAACTTATTCCTTACGGACTGAATTAATTCCTTACGGACTGAATTAATTCCTTACGGACAGAATTAATTCCTTACGGACTGAATTATTTCCTTACGGACTGAATTAATTCCTTACGGACTGAATTAATTCCTTAATTAATTCCTTACGGACTGAATTAATTTCATACGGACTAAATTAATTCATTACGGACCTAATTAATCCATTTCGGACTGAATTAAGTCCTTACGTACTGAACTTATTCCTTACGGACTGAATTAATTCCTTACGGACTGAATTAATTCCTTACGGACTGAATTAATACCTTACGGACTGAATTAAATCCTTACGGACTGAAATAATTCCTTACGGACTTAATTAATTCCTTACGGACTTAATTAACTCCTTACGGACTTAATTAATTCCTTACGGACTAAATTAATTCCTTACGTGCTTAATTAATTCCTTACGGTCTGAATTAATTCCGTACGGATTTAATTAATTCCTTACGGACTGAATTAATTCCTTACGGACTAAATTAATTCATTATGGACTTAATTAATTCCGTAAGGAATAAATGAATTAATTACGGACTGAAATAATTCCGTACGGACTGAATTATTTCCTTACGGACTGAATTAATTCCGTACGGATTTAATTAATTCCTTACGGACTGAATTATTTCCTTACGGACTGAATTAATTCCTTACGGACTAAATGAATTCCTTACGGACTGAATTAATTCTTTAGGATTGATTGAATTCCGTCTTACTGAATTAATTACTTACGGACTGAATTAATTCATAATTAATTCCTTACGGACTGAATTAATTCCTTACGGAATCAATTAATTCCTTACGGACTGAATTAATTCCTTACGGACTGAATTATTTCCTTACGGACTGAATTAATTCTTTAGGATTGATTGAATTCCGTTCTTACTGAATTAATTCCTTACGGACTGAATTAATTCCTTAATTAATACCTTACGGACTGAATTAAATCCTTACGGACAGAATTAATTCCATACGGACTGACTTAATTCTTTACGGACTTAATTTATTCCTTACGGACTGAATTAATTCCTTACGGACTGAATTAATTCCTTACGGACTGAATTATTTCCTTACGGACTGAATTAACTCTGTAGGATTGATTGAATTCCATTCTTACTGAATTAATTCCTTACGGACTGAATTAATTCCTTACGGACTGAATAATTTCCTTACGGACTGAATTAATTCTTTAGGATTGATTGAATTCCTTTCTTACTGAATTATTTCCTTACGGACTTAATTTATTCCTTACGGACTGAATTAATTCCTTACGGACTGAATTAATTCCTTACGGACTGAATTATTTCCTTACGGACTGAATTAACTCTGTAGGATTGATTGAATTCCATTCTTACTGAATTAATTCCTTACGGACTGAATTAATTCCTTACGGACTGAATAATTTCCTTACGGACTGAATTAATTCTTTAGGATTGATTGAATTCCTTTCTTACTGAATTATTTCCTTACGGACTGAATTAATTCCTTACGGACTGAATTAATTTCATACGGACTAAATTAATTCATTACGGACTTAATTAATCCATTTCGGACTGAATTAAGTCCTTACGTACTGAACTTATTCCTTACGGGCTGAATTAATTCCTTACGGACTGAATTAATTCCTTACGGACTGAATTAATACCTTACGGACTGAATTAAATCCTTACGGACTGAAATAATTCCTTACGGACTTAATTAATTCCTTACGGACTGAATTAATTCCGTACGGATTTAATTAATTCCTTACGGACTGAATTATTTCCTTACGGACTGAATTAATTCCTTACGGACTAAAAGAATTCCTTACGGACTGAATTAATTCTTTAGGATTGATTGAATTCCGTCTTACTGAATTAATTACTTACGGACTGAATTACTTCATAATTAATTCCATACGGACTGAATTAATTCCTTACGGAATCAATTAATTCCTTACGGACTGAATTAATTCCTTACGGACTGAATTATTTCCTTACGGACTGAATTAATTCTTTAGGATTGATTGAATTCCGTTCTTACTGAATTAATTCCTTACGGACTGAATTAATTCCTTAATTAATTCCTTACGGACTGAATTAATTCCTTACGGACAGAATTAATTCCTTACGGACTGAATTATTTCCTTACGGACTGAATTAATTCTTTAGGATTGATTGAATTCCTTACGGACTGAATTAATTCCTTAATTAATTCCTTACGGACTGAATTAATTTCATACGGACTGAATTAATTCATTACGGACTTAATTAATCCATTACGGACTGAACTAATTCCTTACGTACTGAACTTATTCCTTACGGACTGAATTAATTCCTTACGGACTGAATTAATTCCTTACGGACTGAATTAATACCTTACGGACTGAATTAAATCCTTACGGACAGAATTAATTCCATACGGACTGAATTAATTCTTTACGGACTTAAATTATTCCTTACGGACTGAATTAATTCCTTACGGACTGAATTAATTCCTTACGGACTGAATTATTTCCTTACGGACTGAATTAACTCTGTAGGATTGATTGAATTCCATTCTTACTGAATTAATTCCTTACGGACTGAATGAATTCCTTACGGACTGATTTACTTTCATACGGACTGAATTAATTCCTTACGGACTAAATTAATTCATTACGGACTTAATTAATCCATTTCGGACTGAATTAAGTCCTTACGGACTGAATTATTACATTACGGACTGAATTAATTCCTTACGGACTGAATTATTTCCTTACGGACTGAATTAATTCTTTAGGATTGATTGAATTCCTTACGGACTGAATTAATTCCTTAATTAATTCCTTACGGACTGAATTAATTTCATACGGACTGAATTAATCCATTACGGACTGAATTAATTCCTTACGTACTGAACTTATTCCTTACGGACTGAATTAATTCCTTACGGACTGAATTAATTGCTTACGGACTGAATTTATACCTTACGGACTGAATTAAATCCTTACGGACAGAATTAATTCCATACGGACTGAATTAATTCCTTACGGACTTAATTTATTCCTTACGGACTGAATTAATTCCTTACGGACTGAATTAATTCCTTACGGACTGAATTATTTCCTTACGGACTGAATTAACTCTGTAGGATTGATTGAATTCCATTCTTACGGAATTAATTCCTTACGGACTAAATTAATTCCTTACGGACTGAATTAATTTCATACGGACTGAATTAATTCATTACGGACTTAATTAATCCATTACGGACTTAATTAATTCCTTACGTACTGAACTTATTCCTTACGGACTGAATTAATTCCTTACGGACTGAATTAATTCCTTACGGACTGAATTAATACCTTACGGACTGAATTAAATCCTTACGGACTGAAATAATTCCTTACGGACTTAAATAATTCCTTACGGACTTAATTAACTCCTTACGGACTTAATTAATTCCTTACGGACTAAATTAATTCCTTACGTGCTTAATTAATTCCTTACGGTCTGAATTAATTCCGTACGGATTTAATTAATTCCTTACGGACTGAATTAATTCCTTACGGACTAAATTAATTCATTATGGACTTAATTAATTCCGTAAGGAATATATGAATTAATTACGGACTGAAATAATTCCGTACGGACTGAATTAATTCCTTACGGACTGAATTAATTCCGTACGGATTTAATTAATTCCTTACGGACTGAATTATTTCCTTACGGACTGAATTAATTCCTTACGGACTAAATGAATTCCTTACGGACTGAATTAATTCTTTAGGATTGATTGAATTCCGTCTTACTGAATTAATTACTTACGGACTGAATTAATTCATAATTAATTCCTTACGGACTGAATTAATTCCTTACGGAATCAATTAATTCCTTACGGACTGAATTAATTCCTTACGGACTGAATTATTTCCTTACGGACTGAATTAATTCTTTAGGATTGATTGAATTCCGTTCTTACTGAATTAATTCCTTACGGACTGAATTAATTCCTTAATTAATTCTTACGGACTGAATTAATTTATTACGGACTTAATTAATCCATTTCGGACTGAATTAAGTCCTTACGGACTGAATTATTACATTACGGACTGAATTAATTCCTTACGGACTGAATTATTTCCTTACGGACTGAATTAATTCTTTAGGATTGATTGAATTCCTTACGGACTGAATTAATTCCTTAATTAATTCCTTACGGACTGAATTAATTTCATACGGACTGAATTAATCCATTACGGACTGAATTAATTCCTTACGTACTGAACTTATTCCTTACGGACTGAATTAATTCCTTACGGACTGAATTAATTGCTTACGGACTGAATTTATACCTTACGGACTGAATTAAATCCTTACGGACAGAATTAATTCCATACGGACTGAATTAATTCCTTACGGACTTAATTTATTCCTTACGGACTGAATTAATTCCTTACGGACTGAATTAATTCCTTACGGACTGAATTATTTCCTTACGGACTGAATTAACTCTGTAGGATTGATTGAATTCCATTCTTACGGAATTAATTCCTTACGGACTAAATTAATTCCTTACGGACTGAATTAATTTCATACGGACTGAATTAATTCATTACGGACTTAATTAATCCATTACGGACTTAATTAATTCCTTACGTACTGAACTTATTCCTTACGGACTGAATTAATTCCTTACGGACTGAATTAATTCCTTACGGACTGAATTAATACCTTACGGACTGAATTAAATCCTTACGGACTGAAATAATTCCTTACGGACTTAAATAATTCCTTACGGACTTAATTAACTCCTTACGGACTTAATTAATTCCTTACGGACTAAATTAATTCCTTACGTGCTTAATTAATTCCTTACGGTCTGAATTAATTCCGTACGGATTTAATTAATTCCTTACGGACTGAATTAATTCCTTACGGACTAAATTAATTCATTATGGACTTAATTAATTCCGTAAGGAATATATGAATTAATTACGGACTGAAATAATTCCGTACGGACTGAATTAATTCCTTACGGACTGAATTAATTCCGTACGGATTTAATTAATTCCTTACGGACTGAATTATTTCCTTACGGACTGAATTAATTCCTTACGGACTAAATGAATTCCTTACGGACTGAATTAATTCTTTAGGATTGATTGAATTCCGTCTTACTGAATTAATTACTTACGGACTGAATTAATTCATAATTAATTCCTTACGGACTGAATTAATTCCTTACGGAATCAATTAATTCCTTACGGACTGAATTAATTCCTTACGGACTGAATTATTTCCTTACGGACTGAATTAATTCTTTAGGATTGATTGAATTCCGTTCTTACTGAATTAATTCCTTACGGACTGAATTAATTCCTTAATTAATTCTTACGGACTGAATTAATTTCATACGGACTGAATTAATTCATTACGGACTTAATTAATCCATTACGGACTTAATTAATTCCTTACGTACTGAACTTATTCCTTACGGACTGAATTAATTCCTTACGGACTGAATTAATTCCTTACGGACAGAATTAATTCCTTACGGACTGAATTATTTCCTTACGGACTGAATTAATTCTTTAGGATTGATTGAATTCCTTACGGACTGAATTAATTCCTTAATTAATTCCTTACGGACTGAATTAATTTCATACGGACTGAATTAATTCATTACGGACTTAATTAATCCATTACGGACTGAACTAATTCCTTACGTACTGAACTTATTCCTTACGGACTGAATTAATTCCTTACGGACTGAATTAATTCCTTACGGACTGAATTAATACCTTACGGACTGAATTAAATCCTTACGGACAGAATTAATTCCATACGGACTGAATTAATTCTTTACGGACTGAATTAATTCCTTACGGACTGAATTAATTCCTTACGGACTGAATTAATTCCTTACGGACTGAATTATTTCCTTACGGACTGAATTAACTCTGTAGGATTGATTGAATTCCATTCTTACTGAATTAATTCCTTACGGACTGAATTAATTCCTTACGGACTGAATAATTTCCTTACGGACTGAATTAATTCTTTAGGATTGATTGAATTCCTTTCTTACTGAATTATTTCCTTACGGACTGAATTAATTTCATACGGACTAAATTAATTCATTACGGACTTAATTAATCCATTTCGGACTGAATTAAGTCCTTACGTACTGAACTTATTCCTTACGGACTGAATTAATTCCTTACGGACTGAATTAATTCCTTACGGACTGAATTAATACCTTACGGACTGAATTAAATCCTTACGGACCGAATTAATTCCTTACGGACTGAATTAATTCCTTACGGACTTAATTAATTCCTTACGGACTGAATTAATTCCTTACGGACTGAATTAATTCCTTACGGACTGAATTAGTTCCTCACGGACTGAATTAATTCTTTAGGATTGATTGAATTCCTTTCTTACTGAATTAATTCCTTACGTACTGAATGAATTCCTTACGGACTGATTTACTTTCATACGGACTGAATTAATTCCTTACGGACTTAATTAATCCATTACGGACTGAATTAATTCCTTACGGACTGAATTATTACATTACGAACTGAATTAATTCCTTACGGACTGAATTATTTCCTTACGGACTGAATTAATTCTTTAGGATTGATTGAATTATTTACGGACTGAATTAATTCCTTACGGACTGAATGAATTCCTTACGGACTGATTTACTTTCATACGGACTGAATTAATTCCTTACGGATTTAATTAATCCATTACGGACTGAATTAATTCCTTACGGACTGAATTATTACATTACGGACTGAATTAATTCCATACGGACTGAATTATTTCCTTACGGACTGAATTAATTCTTTAGGATTGATTGAATTCCTTATGGACTGAATTAATTTCATACGGACTGAATTAATCCATTACGGACTGAATTAATTCCTTACGTACTGAACTTATTCCTTACGGACTGAATTAATTCCTTACGGACTGAATTAATTCCTTACGGACTGAAATAATACCTTACGGACTGAATTAAATCCTTACGGACAGAATTAATTCCATACGGACTGAATTAATTCCTTACGGACTTAATTTATTCCTTACGGACTGAATTAATTCCTTACGGACTGAATTAATTCCTTACGGACTGAATTATTTCCTTACGGACTGAATTAACTCTGTAGGATTGATTGAATTCCATTCTTACGGAATTAATTCCTTACGGACTGAATTAATTCCTTACGGACTGAATTAATTCCTTACGGACTGAATAATTTCCTTACGGACTGAATTAATTCTTTAGGATTGATTGAATTCCTTTCTTACTGAATTATTTCCTTACGGACTGAAGTAATTCCTTACGGACTGAATTAATTCCTTACGGACTGAATTAATACCTTACGGACTGAATTAAATCCTTACGGACAGAATTAATTCCTTACGGACTGAATAATTTCCTTACGGACTGAATTAATTCTTTAGGATTGATTGAATTCCTTTCTTACTGAATTAATTTCATACGGACTAAATTAATTCATTACGGACTTAATTAATCCATTTCGGACTGAATTAAGTCCTTACGTACTGAACTTATTCCTTACGGACTGAATTAATTCCTTACGGACTGAATTAATTCCTTACGGACTGAATTAATACCTTACGGACTGAATTAAATCCTTACGGACCGAATTAATTCCTTACGGACTGAATTAATTCCTTACGGACTTAATTAATTCCTTACTTACTGAATTAATTCCTTACGGACTGAATTAATTCCTTACGGACTGAATTAGTTCCTCACGGACTGAATTAATTCTTTAGGATTGATTGAATTCCTTTCTTACTGAATTAATTCCTTACGGACTTAATTAATCCATTACGGACTGAATTAATTCTTTACGGACTGAATTATTACATTACGGACAGAATTAATTCCTTACGGACTGAATTAATTCCTTACGGACTGAATTATTTCCTTAAGGACTGAATTAATTCTTTAGGATTGATTGAATTCCTTTCTTACGGAATTAAATCCTTACGGACTGAAATAATTCCTTACGGACTGAACTAATACCTTACGGACTGAATTAAATCCTTACGGACATAATTAATTCCTTACGGACTGAATAATTTCCTTACGGACTGAATTAATTCTTTAGGATTGATTGAATTCCTTTCTTACTGAATTAATTCCTTACGGACTGAATTAATTCCTTACGGACTGAATTAATTTCATACGGACTAAATTAATTCATTACGGACTTAAATAATCCATTTCGGACTGAATTAATTCCTTACGTACTGAACTTATTCCTTACGGACTGAATTAATTCCTTACGGACGGAATTAATTCCTTACGGACTGAATTAAATCCTTACGGACCGAATTAATTCCTTACGGACTTAATTAATTCCTTACGGACTGAATTATTTCCTTACGGACTGAATTAATTCTTTAGGATTGATTGAATTCCTTACGGACTGAATTAATTCCTTAATTACTGAATTAAGTCTTTAGGTCTTAGTCTTATTAAGTCTTAGGACTGAATTAAGTCCTTACGTACTGAACTTATTCCTTACGGACTGAATTAATTCCTTACGGACTGAATTAATTCCTTACGGACTTAATTAATTCCTTACGGACTGAATTAATTCCTTACGGACTGAATTAATTCCTTACGGACTGAATTAGTTCCTCACGGACTGAATTAATTCTTTAGGATTGATTGAATTCCTTTCTTTCTGAATTAATTCCTTACGGACTGAATGAATTCCTTACGGACTGATTTACTTTCATACGGACTGAATTAATTCCTTACGGACTTAATTAATCCATTACGGACTGAATTAATTCCTTACGGACTGAATTATTACATTACGGACTGAATTAATTCCTTACGAACTGAATTATTTCCTTACGGACTGAATTAATTGTTTAGGATTTATTGAATTCCTTACGGACTGAATTAATTCCTTAATTAATTCCTTACGGACTGAATTAATTTCATACGGACTGAATTAATCCATTACGGACTGAATGAATTCCTTACGGACTGATTTACTTTCATACGGACTGAATTAATTCCTTACGGTCTTAATTAATCCATTACGGACTGAATTAATTCCTTACGGACTGAATTATTACATTACGAACTGAATTAATTCCTTACGGACTGAATTATTTCCTTACGGACTGAATTAATTCTTTAGGATTGATTGAATTATTTACGGACTGAATTAATTCCTTACGGACTGAATGAATTCCTTACGGACTGATTTACTTTCATACGGACTGAATTAATTCCTTACGGATTTAATTAATCCATTACGGACTGAATTAATTCCTTACGGACTGAATTATTACATTACGGACTGAATTAATTCCATACGGACTGAAATATTTCCTTACGGACTGAATTAATTCTTTAGGATTGATTGAATTCCTTACGGACTGAATTAATTTCATACGGACTGAATTAATCCATTACGGACTGAATTAATTCCTTACGTACTGAACTTATTCCTTACGGACTGAATTAATTCCTTACGGACTGAATTAATTCCTTACGGACTGAAATAATACCTTACGGACTGAATTAAATCCTTACGGACAGAATTAATTCCATACGGACTGAATTAATTCCTTACGGACTTAATTTATTCCTTACGGACTGAATTAATTCCTTACGGACTGAATTATTTCCTTACGGACTGAATTAACTCTGTAGGATTGATTGAATTCCATTCTTACGGAATTAATTCCTTACGGACTGAATTAATTCCTTACGGACTGAATAATTTCCTTACGGACTGAATTAATTCTTTAGGATTGATTGAATTCCTTTCTTACTGAATTATTTCCTTACGGACTGAAGTAATTCCTTACGGACTGAATTAATTCCTTACGGACTGAATTAATACCTTACGGACTGAATTAAATCCTTACGGACAGAATTAATTCCTTACGGACTGAATAATTTCCTTACGGACTGAATTAATTCTTTAGGATTGATTGAATTCCTTTCTTACTGAATTAATTTCATACGGACTAAATTAATTCATTACGGACTTAATTAATCCATTTCGGACTGAATTAAGTCCTTACGTACTGAACTTATTCCTTACGGACTGAATTAATTCCTTACGGACTGAATTAATTCCTTACGGACTGAATTAATACCTTACGGACTGAATTAAATCCTTACGGACCGAATTAATTCCTTACGGACTGAATTAATTCCTTACGGACTTAATTAATTCCTTACTTACTGAATTAATTCCTTACGGACTGAATTAATTCCTTACGGACTGAATTAGTTCCTCACGGACTGAATTAATTCTTTAGGATTGATTGAATTCCTTTCTTACTGAATTAATTCCTTACGGACTTAATTAATCCATTTCGGACTGAATTAATTCCTTACGGACTGAATTATTACATTACGGACAGAATTAATTCCTTACGGACTGAATTAATTCCTTACGGACTGAATTATTTCCTTAAGGACTGAATTAATTCTTTAGGATTGATTGAATTCCTTTCTTACGGAATTAAATCCTTACGGACTGAAATAATTCCTTACGGACTGAACTAATACCTTACGGACTGAATTAAATCCTTACGGACATAATTAATTCCTTACGGACTGAATAATTTCCTTACGGACTGAATTAATTCTTTAGGATTGATTGAATTCCTTTCTTACTGAATTAATTCCTTACGGACTGAATTAATTCCTTACGGACTGAATTAATTTCATACGGACTAAATTAATTCATTACGGACTTAAATAATCCATTTCGGACTGAATTAATTCCTTACGGACTGAATTAATTCCTTACGGACTGAATTAATACCTTACGGACTGAATTAAATCCTTACGGACCGAATTAATTCCTTACGGACTGAATTAATTCCTTACGGACTTAATTAATTCCTTACTTACTGAATTAATTCCTTACGGACTGAATTAATTCCTTACGGACTGAATTAGTTCCTCACGGACTGAATTAATTCTTTAGGATTGATTGAATTCCTTTCTTACTGAATTAATTCCTTACGGACTTAATTAATCCATTACGGACTGAATTAATTCTTTACGGACTGAATTATTACATTACGGACAGAATTAATTCCTTACGGACTGAATTAATTCCTTACGGACTGAATTATTTCCTTAAGGACTGAATTAATTCTTTAGGATTGATTGAATTCCTTTCTTACGGAATTAAATCCTTACGGACTGAAATAATTCCTTACGGACTGAACTAATACCTTACGGACTGAATTAAATCCTTACGGACATAATTAATTCCTTACGGACTGAATAATTTCCTTACGGACTGAATTAATTCTTTAGGATTGATTGAATTCCTTTCTTACTGAATTAATTCCTTACGGACTGAATTAATTCCTTACGGACTGAATTAATTTCATACGGACTAAATTAATTCATTACGGACTTAAATAATCCATTTCGGACTGAATTAATTCCTTACGTACTGAACTTATTCCTTACGGACTGAATTAATTCCTTACGGACGGAATTAATTCCTTACGGACTGAATTAAATCCTTACGGACCGAATTAATTCCTTACGGACTTAATTAATTCCTTACGGACTGAATTATTTCCTTACGGACTGAATTAATTCTTTAGGATTGATTGAATTCCTTACGGACTGAATTAATTCCTTAATTACTGAATTAAGTCTTTAGGTCTTAGTCTTATTAAGTCTTAGGACTGAATTAAGTCCTTACGTACTGAACTTATTCCTTACGGACTGAATTAATTCCTTACGGACTGAATTAATTCCTTACGGACTTAATTAATTCCTTACGGACTGAATTAATTCCTTACGGACTGAATTAATTCCTTACGGACTGAATTAGTTCCTCACGGACTGAATTAATTCTTTAGGATTGATTGAATTCCTTTCTTTCTGAATTAATTCCTTACGGACTGAATGAATTCCTTACGGACTGATTTACTTTCATACGGACTGAATTAATTCCTTACGGACTTAATTAATCCATTACGGACTGAATTAATTCCTTACGGACTGAATTATTACATTACGGACTGAATTAATTCCTTACGAACTGAATTATTTCCTTACGGACTGAATTAATTGTTTAGGATTTATTGAATTCCTTACGGACTGAATTAATTCCTTAATTAATTCCTTACGGACTGAATTAATTTCATACGGACTGAATTAATCCATTACGGACTGAATGAATTCCTTACGGACTGATTTACTTTCATACGGACTGAATTAATTCCTTACGGTCTTAATTAATCCATTACGGACTGAATTAATTCCTTACGGACTGAATTATTACATTACGAACTGAATTAATTCCTTACGGACTGAATTATTTCCTTACGGACTGAATTAATTCTTTAGGATTGATTGAATTATTTACGGACTGAATTAATTCCTTACGGACTGAATGAATTCCTTACGGACTGATTTACTTTCATACGGACTGAATTAATTCCTTACGGATTTAATTAATCCATTACGGACTGAATTAATTCCTTACGGACTGAATTATTACATTACGGACTGAATTAATTCCATACGGACTGAATTATTTCCTTACGGACTGAATTAATTCTTTAGGATTGATTGAATTCCTTACGGACTGAATTAATTTCATACGGACTGAATTAATCCATTACGGACTGAATTAATTCCTTACGTACTGAACTTATTCCTTACGGACTGAATTAATTCCTTACGGACTGAATTAATTCCTTACGGACTGAAATAATACCTTACGGACTGAATTAAATCCTTACGGACAGAATTAATTCCATACGGACTGAATTAATTCCTTACGGACTTAATTTATTCCTTACGGACTGAATTAATTCCTTACGGACTGAATTATTTCCTTACGGACTGAATTAACTCTGTAGGATTGATTGAATTCCATTCTTACGGAATTAATTCCTTACGGACTGAATTAATTCCTTACGGACTGAATAATTTCCTTACGGACTGAATTAATTCTTTAGGATTGATTGAATTCCTTTCTTACTGAATTATTTCCTTACGGACTGAAGTAATTCCTTACGGACTGAATTAATTCCTTACGGACTGAATTAATACCTTACGGACTGAATTAAATCCTTACGGACAGAATTAATTCCTTACGGACTGAATAATTTCCTTACGGACTGAATTAATTCTTTAGGATTGATTGAATTCCTTTCTTACTGAATTAATTTCATACGGACTAAATTAATTCATTACGGACTTAATTAATCCATTTCGGACTGAATTAAGTCCTTACGTACTGAACTTATTCCTTACGGACTGAATTAATTCCTTACGGACTGAATTAATTCCTTACGGACTGAATTAATACCTTACGGACTGAATTAAATCCTTACGGACCGAATTAATTCCTTACGGACTGAATTAATTCCTTACGGACTTAATTAATTCCTTACTTACTGAATTAATTCCTTACGGACTGAATTAATTCCTTACGGACTGAATTAGTTCCTCACGGACTGAATTAATTCTTTAGGATTGATTGAATTCCTTTCTTACTGAATTAATTCCTTACGGACTTAATTAATCCATTTCGGACTGAATTAATTCCTTACGGACTGAATTATTACATTACGGACAGAATTAATTCCTTACGGACTGAATTAATTCCTTACGGACTGAATTATTTCCTTAAGGACTGAATTAATTCTTTAGGATTGATTGAATTCCTTTCTTACGGAATTAAATCCTTACGGACTGAAATAATTCCTTACGGACTGAACTAATACCTTACGGACTGAATTAAATCCTTACGGACATAATTAATTCCTTACGGACTGAATAATTTCCTTACGGACTGAATTAATTCTTTAGGATTGATTGAATTCCTTTCTTACTGAATTAATTCCTTACGGACTGAATTAATTCCTTACGGACTGAATTAATTTCATACGGACTAAATTAATTCATTACGGACTTAAATAATCCATTTCGGACTGAATTAATTCCTTACGTACTGAACTTATTCCTTACGGACTGAATTAATTCCTTACGGACGGAATTAATTCCTTACGGACTGAATTAAATCCTTACCGACCGAATTAATTCCTTACGGACTTAATTAATTCCTTACGGACTGAATTATTTCCTTACGGACTGAATTAATTCTTTAGGATTGATTGAATTCCTTACGGACTGAATTAATTCCTTAATTACTGAATTAAGTCTTTAGGTCTTAGTCTTATTAAGTCTTAGGACTGAATTAAGTCCTTACGTACTGAACTTATTCCTTACGGACTGAATTAATTCCTTACGGACTGAATTAATTCCTTACGGACTTAATTAATTCCTTACGGACTGAATTAATTCCTTACGGACTGAATTAATTCCTTACGGACAGAATTAGTTCCTCACGGACTGAATTAATTCTTTAGGATTGATTGAATTCCTTTCTTTCTGAATTAATTCCTTACGGACTGAATGAATTCCTTACGGACTGATTTACTTTCATACGGACTGAATTAACTCCTTACGGACTTAATTAATCCATTACGGACTGAATTAATTCCTTACGGACTGAATTATTACATTACGGACTGTATTAATTCCTTACGGACTGAATTATTTCCTTACGGACTGAATTAATTGTTTAGGATTTATTGAATTCCTTACGGACTGAATTAATTCCTTAATTAATTCCTTACGGACTGAATTAATTTCATACGGACTGAATTAATCCATTACGGACTGAATTAATTCCTTACGTACTGAACTTATTCCTTACGGACTGAATTAATTCCTTACGGACTGAATTAATTCCTTACGGACTGAATTAATACCTTACGGACTGAATTAAATCCTTACGGACAGAATTAATTCCATACGGACTGAATTAATTCCTTACGGACTTAATTTATTCCTTACGGACTGAATTAATTCCTTACGGACTGAATTAATTCCTTACGGACTGAATAATTTCCTTACGGACTGAAATAATTCTTAAGGATTGATTGAATTCCTTTCTTACTGAATTATTTCCTTACGGACTGAAGTAATTCCTTACGGACTGAATTAATTCCTTACGGACTGAAGTAATACCTTACGGACTGAATTAAATCCTTACGGACAGAATTAATTCCTTACGTACTGAATAATTTCCTTACGGACTGAATTAATTCTTTAGGATTGATTGAATTCCTTTCTTACTGAATTAATTTCATACGGACTAAATTAATTCATTACGGACTTAATTAATCCATTTCGGACTGAATTAAGTCCTTACGTACTGAACTTATTCCTTACGGACTGAATTAATTCCTTACGGACTGAATTAATTCCTTACGGACTGAATTAATACCTTACGGACTGAATTAAATCCTTACGGACCGAATTAATTCCTTACGGACTGAATTAATTCATTACGGACTTAATTAATTCCTTACTTACTGAATTAATTCCTTACGGACTGAATTAATTCCTTACGGACTGAATTAGTTCCTCACGGACTGAATTAATTCTTTAGGATTGATTGAATTCCTTTCTTACTGAATTAATTCCTTACGGACTTAATTAATCCATTACGGACTGAATTAATTCCTTACGGACTGAATTATTACATTACGGACAGAATTAATTCCTTACGGACTGAATTAATTCCTTACGGACTGAATTATTTCCTTAAGGACTGAATTAATTCTTTAGGATTGATTGAATTCCTTTCTTACGGAATTAAATCCTTACGGACTGAAATAATTCCTTACGGACTGAACTAATACCTTACGGACTGAATTAAATCCTTACGGACATAATTAATTCCTTACGGACTGAATAATTTCCTTACGGACTGAATTAATTCTTTAGGATTGATTGAATTCCTTTCTTACTGAATTAATTCCTTACGGACTGAATTAATTCCTTACGGACTGAATTAATTCCTTAATTAATTCCTTACGGACTGAATTAATTTCATACGGACTAAATTAATTCATTACGGACTTAATTAATCCATTTCGGACTGAATTAATTCCTTACGTACTGAACTTATTCCTTACGGACTGAATTAATTCCTTACGGACTGAATTAATTCCTTACGGACTGAATTAATACCTTACGGACTGAATTAAATCCTTACGGACCGAATTAATTCCTTACGGACTTAATTAATTCCTTACGGACTGAATTATTTCCTTACGGACTGAATTAATTCTTTAGGATTGATTGAATTCCTTACGGACTGAATTAATTCCTTAATTACTGAATTAAGTCTTTAGGTCTTAGTCTTATTAAGTCTTAGGACTGAATTAAGTCCTTACGTACTGAACTTATTCCTTACGGACTGAATTAATTCCTTACGGACTGAATTAATTCCTTACGGACTTAATTAATTCCTTACGGACTGAATTAATTCCTTACGGACTGAATTAATTCCTTACGGACTGAATTAGTTCCTCACGGACTGAATTAATTCTTTAGTATTGATTGAATTCCTTTCTTTCTGAATTAATTCCTTACGGACTGAATGAATTCCTTACGGACTGATTTACTTTCATACGGACTGAATTAATTCCTTACGGACTTAATTAATCCATTACGGACTGAATTAATTCCTTACGGACTGAATTATTACATTACGGACTGAATTAATTCCTTACGGACTGAATTATTTCCTTACGGACTGAATTAATTGTTTAGGATTGATTGAATTCCTTACGGACTGAATTAATTCCTTAATTAATTCCTTACGGACTGAATTAATTTCATACGGACTGAATTAATCCATTACGGACTGAATTAATTCCTTACGTACTGAACTTATTTCTTACGGACTGAATTAATTCCTTACGGACTGAATTAATTCCTTACGGACTGAATTAATACCTTACGGACTGAATTAAATCCTTACGGACAGAATTAATTCCATACGGACTGAATTAATTCCTTACGGACTTAATTTATTCCTTACGGACTGAATTAATTCCTTACGGACTGAATTAATTCCTTACGGACTGAATTATTTCCTTACGGACTGAATTAACTCTGTAGGATTGATTGAATTCCATTCTTACGGAATTAATTCCTTACGGACTGAATTAATTCCTTACGGACTGAATAATTTCCTTACGGACTGAATTAATTCTTTAGGATTGATTGAATTCCTTTCTTACTGAATTATTTCCTTACGGACTGAAGTAATTCCTTACGGACTGAATTAATTCCTTACGGACTGAATTAATACCTTACGGACTGAATTAAATCCTTACGGACAGAATTAATTCCTTACGGACTGAATAATTTCCTTACGGACTGAATTAATTCTTTAGGATTGATTGAATTCCTTTCTTACTGAATTAATTCCTTACGGACTTAATTAATCCATTACGGACTGAATTAATTCCTTACGGACTGAATTATTTCCTTAAGGACTGAATTAATTCTTTAGGATTGATTGAATTCCTTTCTTACGGAATTAAATCCTTACGGACTGAAATAATTCCTTACGGACTGAACTAATACCTTACGGACTGAATTAAATCCTTACGGACATAATTAATTCCTTACGGACTGAATAATTTCCTTACGGACTGAATTAATTCTTTAGGATTGATTGAATTCCTTTCTTACTGAATTAATTCCTTACGGACTGAATTAATTCCTTACGGACTGAATTAATTCCTTAATTAATTCCTTACGGACTGAATTAATTTCATACGGACTAAATGAATTCATTATGGACTTAATTAATCCATTTCGGACTGAATTAATTCATTACGTACTGAACTTATTCCTTACGGACTGAATTAATTCCTTACGGACTGAATTAATTCCTTACGGACTGAATTAATACCTTACGGACTGAATTAAATCCTTACGGACCGAATTAATTCCTTACGGACTTAATTAATTCCTTACGGACTGAATTATTTCCTTACGGACTGAATTAATTCTTTAGGATTGATTGAATTCCTTACGGACTGAATTAATTCCTTAATTACTGAATTAAGTCTTTAGGTCTTAGTCTTATTAAGTCTTAGGACTGAATTAAGTCCTTACGTACTGAACTTATTCCTTACGGACTGAATTAATTCCTTACAGACTGAATTAATTCCTTACGGACTTAATTAATTCCTTACGGACTGAATTAATTCCTTACGGACTGAATTAATTCCTTACGGACTGAATTAGTTCCTCACGGACTGAATTAATTCTTTAGGATTGATTGAATTCCTTTCTTTCTGAATTAATTCCTTACGGACTGAATGAATTCCTTACGGACTGATTTACTTTCATACGGACTGAATTAATTCCTTACGGACTTAATTAATCCATTACGGACTGAATTAATTCCTTACGGACTGAATTATTACATTACGGACTGAATTAATTCCTTACGGACTGAATTATTTCCTTACGGACTGAATTAATTGTTTAGGATTGATTGAATTCCTTACGGACTGAATTAATTCCTTAATTAATTCCTTACGGACTGAATTAATTTCATACGGACTGAATTAATCCATTACGGACTGAATTAATTCCTTACGTACTGAACTTATTCCTTACGGACTGAATTAATTCCTTACGGACTGAATTAATTCCTTACGGACTGAATTAATACCTTACGGACTGAATTAAATCCTTACGGACAGAATTAATTCCATACGGACTGAATTAATTCCTTACGGACTGAATTATTTCCTTACGGACTGAATTAACTCTGTAGGATTGATTGAATTCCATTCTTACGGAATTAATTCTTTACGGACTGAATTAATTCCTTACGGACTGAATTAATTTCATACGGACTGAATTAATTCATTACGGACTTAATTAATCCATTACGGACTTAATTAATTCCTTACGTACTGAACTTATTCCTTACGGACTGAATTAATTCCTTACGGACTGAATTAATTCCTTACGGACAGAATTAATTCCTTACGGACTGAATTATTTCCTTACGGACTGAATTAATTCTTTAGGATTGATTGAATTCCTTACGGACTGAATTAATTCCTTAATTAATTCCTTACGGACTGAATTAATTTCATTCGGACTGAATTAATTCATTACGGACTGAATTAATCCATTACGGACTGAACTAATTCCTTACGTACTGAACTTATTCCTTACGGACTGAATTAATTCCTTACGGACTGAATTAATTCCTTACGGACTGAATTAATACCTTACGGACTGAATTAAATCCTTACGGACAGAATTAATTCCATACGGACTGAATTAATTCTTTACGGACTTAATTAATTCCTTACGGACTGAATTAATTCCTTACGGACTGAATTAATTCCTTACGGACTGAATTATTTCCTTACGGACTGAATTAACTCTGTAGGATTGATTGAATTCCATTCTTACTGAATTAATTCCTTACGGACTGAATTAATTCCTTACGGACTGAATAATTTCCTTACGGACTGAATTAATTCTTTAGGATTGATTGAATTCCTTTCTTACTGAATTATTTCCTTACGGACTGAATTAATTCCTTACGGACTGAATTAATTCCTTAATTAATTCCTTACGGACTGAATTAATTTCATACGGACTAAATTAATTCATTACGGACTTAATTAATCCATTTCGGACTGAATTAAGTCCTTACGTACTGAACTTATTCCTTACGGACTGAATTAATTCCTTACGGACTGAATTAATTCCTTACGGACTGAATTAATACCTTACGGACTGAATTAAATCCTTACGGACCGAATTAATTCCTTACGGACTGAATTAATTCCTTACGGACTTAATTAATTCCTTACGGACTGAATTAATTCCTTACGGACTGAATTAATTCCTTACGTACTGAATTAGTTCCTCACGGACTGAATTAATTCTTTAGGATTGATTGAATTCCTTTCTTACTGAATTAATTCCTTACGTACTGAATGAATTCCTTACGGACTGATTTACTTTCATACGGACTGAATTAATTCCTTACGGACTTAATTAATCCATTACGGACTGAATTAATTCCTTACGGACTGAATTATTACATTACGGACTGAATTAATTCCTTACGGACTGAATTATTTCCTTACGGACTGAATTAATTCTTTAGGATTGATTGAATTCCTTACGGACTGAATTAATTCCTTACGGACTGAATGAATTCCTTACGGACTGATTTACTTTCATACGGACTGAATTAATTCCTTACGGACTTAATTAATCCATTACGGACTGAATTAATTCCTTAAGGACTGAATTATTACATTACGGACTTAATTAATCCATTTCGGACTGAATTAAGTCCTTACGTACTGAACTTATTCCTTACGGACTGAATTAATTCCTTACGGACTGAATTAATTCCTTACGGACTGAATTAATACCTTACGGACTGAATTAAATCCTTACGGACCGAATTAATTCCTTACGGACTGAATTAATTCCTTACGGACTTAATTAATTCCTTACGGACTGAATTAATTCCTTACGGACTGAATTAATTCCTTACGTACTGAATTAGTTCCTCACGGACTGAATTAATTCTTTAGGATTGATTGAATTCCTTTCTTACTGAATTAATTCCTTACGTACTGAATGAATTCCTTACGGACTGATTTACTTTCATACGGTCTGAATTAATTCCTTACGGACTTAATTAATCCATTACGGACTGAATTAATTCCTTACGGACTGAATTATTACATTACGGACTGAATTAATTCCTTACGGACTGAATTATTTCCTTACGGACTGAATTAATTCTTTAGGATTGATTGAATTCCTTACGGACTGAATTAATTCCTTACGGACTGAATGAATTCCTTACGGACTGATTTACTTTCACACGGACTGAATTAATTCCTTACGGACTTAATTAATCCATTACGGACTGAATTAATTCCTTACGGACTGAATTATTACATTACGGACTGAATTAATTCCATACGGACTGAATTATTTCCTTACGGACTGAATTAATTCTTTAGGATTGATTGAATTCCTTACGGACTGAATTAATTCCTTAATTAATTCCTTACGGATTGAATTAATTTCATACGGACTGAATTAATCCATTACGGACTGAATTAATTCCTTACGTACTGAACTTATTCCTTACGGACTGAATTAATTCCTTACGGACTGAATTAATTCCTTACGGACTGAATTAATACCTTACGGACTGAATTAAATCCTTACGGACAGAATTAATTACATACGGACTGAATTAATTCCTTACGGACTTAATTTATTCCTTACGGACTGAATTAATTCCTTACGGACTGAATTAATTCCTTACGGACTGAATTATTTCCTTACGGACTGAATTAACTCTGTAGGATTGATTGAATTCCATTCTTACGGAATTAATTCCTTACGGACTGAATTAATTCCTTACGGACTGAATAATTTCCTTACGGACTGAATTAATTCTTTAGGATTGATTGAATTCCTTTCTTACTGAATTATTTCCTTACGGACTGAAGTAATTCCTTACGGACTGAATTAATTCCTTACGGACTGAATTAATATCTGACGGACTGAATTAAATCCTTACGGACAGAATTAATTCCTTACGGACTGAATAATTTCCTTACGGACTGAATTAATTCTTTAGGATTGATTGAATTCCTTTCTTACTGAATTAATTTCATACGGACTGAATTAATTCCTTACGGACTGAATTAATTCTTTAGGATTGATTGAATTCCTTACGGACTGAATTAATTCCTTACGGACTGAATGAATTCCTTACGGACTGATTTACTTTCATACGGACTGAATTAATTCCTTACGGACTTAATTAATCCATTACGGACTGAATTAATTCCTTACGGACTGAATTATTACATTACGGACTTAATTAATCCATTTCGGACTGAATTAAGTCCTTACGTACTGAACTTATTCCTTACGGACTGAATTAATTCCTTACGGACTGAATTAATTCCTTACGGACTGAATTAATACCTTACGGACTGAATTAAATCCTTACGGACCGAATTAATTCCTTACGGACTGAATTAATTCCTTACGGACTTAATTAATTCCTTACGGACTGAATTAATTCCTTACGGACTGAATTAATTCCTTACGTACTGAATTAGTTCCTCACGGACTGAATTAATTCTTTAGGATTGATTGAATTCCTTTCTTACTGAATTAATTCCTTACGTACTGAATGAATTCCTTACGGACTGATTTACTTTCATACGGACTGAATTAATTCCTTACGGACTTAATTAATCCATTACGGACTGAATTAATTCCTTACGGACTGAATTATTACATTACGGACTGAATTAATTCCTTACGGACTGAATTATTTCCTTACGGACTGAATTAATTCTTTAGGATTGATTGAATTCCTTACGGACTGAATTAATTCCTTACGGACTGAATGAATTCCTTACGGACTGATTTACTTTCATACGGACTGAATTAATTCCTTACGGACTTAATTAATCCATTACGGACTGAATTAATTCCTTACGGACTGAATTATTACATTACGGACTGAATTAATTCCATACGGACTGAATTATTTCCTTACGGACTGAATTAATTCTTTAGGATTGATTGAATTCCTTACGGACTGAATTAATTCCTTAATTAATTCCTTACGGATTGAATTAATTTCATACGGACTGAATTAATCCATTACGGACTGAATTAATTCCTTACGTACTGAACTTATTCCTTACGGACTGAATTAATTCCTTACGGACTGAATTAATTCCTTACGGACTGAATTAATACCTTACGGACTGAATTAAATCCTTACGGACAGAATTAATTCCATACGGACTGAATTAATTCCTTACGGACTTAATTTATTCCTTACGGACTGAATTAATTCCTTACGGACTGAATTAATTCCTTACGGACTGAATTATTTCCTTACGGACTGAATTAACTCTGTAGGATTGATTGAATTCCATTCTTACGGAATTAATTCCTTACGGACTGAATTAATTCCTTACGGACTGAATAATTTCCTTACGGACTGAATTAATTCTTTAGGATTGATTGAATTCCTTTCTTACTGAATTATTTCCTTACGGACTGAAGTAATTCCTTACGGACTGAATTAATTCCTTACGGACTGAATTAATACCTTACGGACTGAATTAAATCCTTACGGACAGAATTAATTCCTTACGGACTGAATAATTTCCTTACGGACTGAATTAATTCTTTAGGATTGATTGAATTCCTTTCTTACTGAATTAATTTCATACGGACTGAATTAATTCCTTACGGACTTAATTAATCCATTACGGACTGAATTAATTCTTTAGGATTGATTGAATTCCTTTCTTTCTGAATTAATTCCTTACGGACTGAATGAATTCCTTACGGACTGATTTACTTTCATACGGACTGAATTAATTCCTTACGGACTTAATTAATCCATTACGGACTGAATTAATTCCTTACGGACTGAATTATTACATTACGGACTGAATTAATTCCTTACGGACTGAATTATTTCCTTACGGACTGAATTAATTGTTTAGGATTGATTGAATTCCTTACGGACTGAATTAATTCCTTAATTAATTCCTTACGGACTGAATTAATTTCATACGGACTGAATTAATCCATTACGGACTGAATTAATTCCTTACGTACTGAACTTATTCCTTACGGACTGAATTAATTCCTTACGGACTGAATTAATTCCTTACGGACTGAATTAATACCTTACGGACTGAATTAAATCCTTACGGACAGAATTAATTCCATACGGACTGAATTAATTCCTTACGGACTTAATTTATTCCTTACGGACTGAATTAATTCCTTACGGACTGAATTAATTCCTTACGGACTGAATTATTTCCTTACGGACTGAATTAACTCTGTAGGATTGATTGAATTCCATTCTTACGGAATTAATTCCTTACGGACTGAATTAATTCCTTACGGACTGAATAATTTCCTTACGGACTGAATTAATTCTTTAGGATTGATTGAATTCCTTTCTTACTGAATTATTTCCTTACGGACTGAATTAATACCTTACGGACTGAATTAAATCCTTACGGACAGAATTAATTCCTTACGGACTGAATAATTTCCTTACGGACTGAATTAATTCTTTAGGATTGATTGAATTCCTTTCTTACTGAATTAATTTCATACGGACTAAATTAATTCATTACGGACTTAATTAAGCCATTTCGGACTGAATTAAGTCCTTACGTACTGAACTTATTCCTTACGGACTGAATTAATTCCTTACGGACTGAATTAATTCCTTACGGACTGAATTAAATCCTTACGGACCGAATTAATTCCTTACGGACTGAATTAATTCCTTACGGAATTAATTAATTCCTTACGGACTGAATTAATTCCTTACGGACTGAATTAATTCCTTACGGACTGAATTAGTTCCTCACGGACTGAATTAATTCTTTAGGATTGATTGAATTCCTTTCTTACTGAATTAATTCCTTACGTACTGAATGAATTCCTTACGGACTGATTTACTTTCATACGGACTGAATTAATTCCTTACGGACTTAATTAATCCATTACGGACTGAATTAATTCCTTACGGACTGAATTATTACATTACGGACTGAATTAATTCCTTACGGACTGAATTATTTCCTTACGGACTGAATTAATTCTTTAGGATTGATTGAATTCCTTACGGACTGAATTAATTCCTTAATTAATTCCTTACGGACTGAATTAATTTCATACGGACTGAATTAATCCATTACGGACCGAATTAATTCCTTACGTACTGAACTTATTCCTTACGGACTGAATTAATTCCTTACGGACTGAATTAATTGCTTACGGACTGAATTTATACCTTACGGACTGAATTAAATCCTTACGGACAGAATTAATTCCATACGGACTGAATTAATTCCTTACGGACTGAATTATTTCCTTACGGACTGAATTAACTCTGTAGGATTGATTGAATTCCATTCTTACGGAATTAATTCTTTACGGACTGAATTAATTCCTTACGGACTGAATTAATTTCATACGGACTGAATTAGTTCCTCACGGACTGAATTAATTCTTTAGGATTGATTGAATTCCTTTCTTACTGAATTAATTCCTTACGTACTGAATGAATTCCTTACGGACTGATTTACTTTCATACGGACTGAATTAATTCCTTACGGACTTAATTAATCCATTACGGACTGAATTAATTCCTTACGGACTGAATTATTACATTACGGACTGAATTAATTCCTTACGGACTGAATTATTTCCTTACGGACTGAATTAATTCTTTAGGATTGATTGAATTCCTTACGGACTGAATTAATTCCTTAATTAATTCCTTACGGACTGAATTAATTTCATACGGACTGAATTAATCCATTACGGACCGAATTAATTCCTTACGTACTGAACTTATTCCTTACGGACTGAATTAATTCCTTACGGACTGAATTAATTGCTTACGGACTGAATTTATACCTTACGGACTGAATTAAATCCTTACGGACAGAATTAATTCCATACGGACTGAATTAATTCCTTACGGACTGAATTATTTCCTTACGGACTGAATTAACTCTGTAGGATTGATTGAATTCCATTCTTACGGAATTAATTCTTTACGGACTGAATTAATTCCTTACGGACTGAATTAATTTCATACGGACTGAATTAATTCATTACGGACTTAATTAATCCATTACGGACTTAATTAATTCCTTACGTACTGAACTTATTCCTTACGGACTGAATTAATTCCTTACGGACAGAATTAATTCCTTACGGACTGAATTATTTCCTTACGGACTGAATTAATTCTTTAGGATTGATTGAATTCCTTACGGACTGAATTAATTCCTTAATTAATTCCTTACGGACTGAATTAATTCCTTAATTAATTCCTTACGGACTGAATTATTTCCTTACGGACTGAATTAATTCTTTAGGATTGATTGAATTCCTTACGGACTGAATTAATTCCTTAATTAATTCCTTACGGACTGAATTAATTTCATACGGACTGAATTAATTCATTACGGACTGAATTAATCCATTACGTACTGAACTTATTCCTTACGGACTGAATTAATTCCTTACGGACTGAATTAATTCCTTACGGACTGAATTAATACCTTACGGACTGAATTAAATCCTTACGGACAGAATTAATTCCATACGGACTGAATTAATTCTTTACGGACTTAATTAATTCCTTACGGACTGAATTAATTCCTTACGGACTGAATTAATTCCTTACGGACTGAATTATTTCCTTACGGACTGAATTAACTCTGTAGGATTGATTGAATTCCATTCTTACTGAATTAATTCCTTACGGACTGAATTAATTCCTTACGGACTGAATAATTTCCTTACGGACTGAATTAATTCTTTAGGATTGATTGAATTCCTTTCTTACTGAATTATTTCCTTACGGACTGAATTAATTCCTTACGGACTGAATTAATTCCTTAATTAATTCCTTACGGACTGAATTAATTTCATACGGACTAAATTAATTCATTACGGACTTAATTAATCCATTTCGGACTGAATTAAGTCCTTACGTACTGAACTTATTCCTTACGGACTGAATTAATTCCTTACGGACTGAATTAATTCCTTACGGACTGAATTAATACCTTACGGACTGAATTAAATCCTTACGGACCGAATTAATTCCTTACGGACTGAATTAATTCCTTACGGACTGAATTATTTCCTTACGGACTGAATTAATTCCTTACGGACTGAATTAATTCCTTACGGACTGAATTATTTCCTTACGGACTGAATTAACTCTGTAGGATTGATTGAATTCCATTCTTACGGAATTAATTCCTTACGGACTAAATTAATTCCTTACGGAATGAATTAATTTCATACGGACTGAATTAATTCATTACGGACTTAATTAATCCATTACGGACTTAATTAATACCTTACGGACTGAATTAAATCCTTACGGACTGAAATAATTCCTTACGGACTTAATTAATTCCTTACGGACTTAATTAACTCCTTACGGACTTAATTAATTCCTTACGGACTAAATTAATTCCTTACGTGCTTAATTAATTCCTTACGGTCTGAATTAATTCCGTACGGATTTAATTAATTCCTTACGGACTGAATTAATTCCTTACGGACTAAATTAATTCATTATGGACTTAATTAATTCCGTAAGGAATAAATGAATTAATTACGGACTGAAATAATTCCGTACGGACTGAATTAATTCCTTACGGACTGGATTAATTCCGTACGGATTTAATTAATTCCTTACGGACTGAATTATTTCCTTACGGACTGAATTAATTCCTTACGGACTTAATTAATTCCTTACGGACTTAATTAACTCCTTACGGACTTAATTAATTCCTTACGGACTAAATTAATTCCTTGCGTGCTTAATTAATTCCTTACGGTCTGAATTAATTCCGTACGGATTTAATTAATTCCTTACGGACTGAATTAATTCCTTACGGACTAAATTAATTCATTATGGACTTAATTAATTCCGTAAGGAATAAATGAATTAATTACGGACTGAAATAATTCCGTACGGACTGAATTAATTCCTTACGGACTGGATTAATTCCGTACGGATTTAATTAATTCCTTACGGACTGAATTATTTCCTTACGGACTGAATTAATTCCTTACGGACTAAATGAATTCCTTACGGACTGAATTAATTCTTTAGGATTGATTGAATTCCGTCTTACTGAATTAATTACTTACGGACTGAATTAATTCATAATTAATTCCTTACGGACTGAATTAATTCCTTACGGAATCAATTAATTCCTTACGGACTGAATTAATTCCTTACGGACTGAATTATTTCCTTACGGACTGAATTAATTCTTTAGGATTGATTGAATTCCGTTCTTACTGAATTAATTCCTTACGGACTGAATTAATTCCTTAATTAATTCCTTACGGACTGAATTAATTCCTTAATTAATTCCTTACGGACTGAATTAATTTCATACGGACTGAAATAATTCATTACGGACTTAATTAATCCATTACGGACTTAATTAATTCCTTACGTACTGAACTTATTCCTTACGGACTGAATTAATTCCTTACGGACTGAATTAATTCCTTACGGACAGAATTAATTCCTTACGGACTGAATTATATCCTTACGGACTGAATTAATTCTTTAGGATTGATTGAATTCCTTACGGACTGAATTAATTCCTTAATTAATTCCTTACGGACTGAATTAATTTCATACGGACTGAATTAATTCATTACGGACTTAATTAATCCATTACGGACTGAACTAATTCCTTACGTACTGAACTTATTCCTTACGGACTGAATTAATTCCTTACGGACTGAATTAATTCCTTACGGACTGAATTAATACCTTACGGACTGAATTAAATCCTTACGGACAGAATTAATTCCATACGGACTGAATTAATTCTTTACGGACTGAATTAATTCCTTACGGACTGAATTATTTCCTTACGGACTGAATTAACTCTGTAGGATTGATTGAATTCCATTCTTACTGAATTAATTCCTTACGGACTGAATTAATTCCTTACGGACTGAATAATTTCCTTACGGACTGAATTAATTCTTTAGGATTGATTGAATTCCTTTCTTACTGAATTATTTCCTTACGGACTGAATTAATTCCTTACGGACTGAATTAATTCCTTAATTAATTCCTTACGGACTGAATTAATTTCATACGGACTAAATTAATTCATTACGGACTTAATTAATCCATTTCGGACTGAATTATGTCCTTACGTACTGAACTTATTCCTTACGGACTGAATTAATTCCTTACGGACTGAATTAATTCCTTACGGACTGAATTAATACCTTACGGACTGAATTAAATCCTTACGGACTGAATTAATTCCTTACGGACTGAATTAATTCCTTACGGACTGAATTAATTCCTTACGGACTGAATTAATTCCTTACGGACTGAATTAATTCCTTACGGACTGAATTAGTTCCTCACGGACTGAATTAATTCTTTAGGATTGATTGAATTCCTTTCTTACTGAATTAATTCCTTACGTACTGAATGAATTCCTTACGGACTGATTTACTTTCATACGGACTGAATTAATTCCTTACGGACTTAATTAATCCATTACGGACTGAATTAATTCCTTACGGACTGAATTATTACATTACGGACTGAATTAATTCCTTACGGACTGAATTATTTCCTTACGGACTGAATTAATTCTTTAGGATTGATTGAATTCCTTACGGACTGAATGAATTCCTTACGGACTGAATGAATTCCTTACGGACTGATTTACTTTCATACGGACTGAATTAATTCCTTACGGACTTAATTAATCCATTACGGACTGAATTAATTCCTTACGGACTGAATTATTACATTACGGACTGAATTAATTCCATACGGACTGAATTATTTCCTTACGGACTGAATTAATTCCATACGGACTGAATTATTTCCTTACGGACTGAATTAATTCTTTAGGATTGATTGAATTCCTTACGGACTGAATTAATTCCTTAATTAATTCCTTACGGACTGAATTAATTTCATACGGACTGAATTAATCCATTACGGACTGAATTAATTCCTTACGTTCTGAACTTATTCCTTACGGACTGAATTAATTCCTTACGGACTGAATTAATTCCTTACGGACTGAATTAATACCTTACGGACTGAATTAAATCCTTACGGACAGAATTAATTCCATACGGACTGAATTAATTCCTTACGGACTGAATTAATTCTTTAGGATTGATTGAATTCCTTTCTTACTGAATTATTTCCTTACGGACTGAATTAATTCCTTACGGACTGAATTAATTCCTTAATTAATTCCTTACGGACTGAATTAATTTCATACGGACTAAATTAATTCATTACGGACTTAATTAATCCATTTCGGACTGAATTATGTCCTTACGTACTGAACTTATTCCTTACGGACTGAATTAATTCCTTACGGACTGAATTAATTCCTTACGGACTGAATTAATACCTTACGGACTGAATTAAATCCTTACGGACTGAATTAATTCCTTACGGACTGAATTAATTCCTTACGGACTGAATTAATACCTTACGGACTGAATTAAATCCTTACGTACTGAATGAATTCCTTACGGACTGATTTACTTTCATACGGACTGAATTAATTCCTTACGGACTTAATTAATCCATTACGGACTGAATTAATTCCTTACGGACTGAATTATTACATTACGGACTGAATTAATTCCATACGGACTGAATTATTTCCTTACGGACTGAATTAATTCTTTAGGATTGATTGAATTCCTTACGGACTGAATTAATTCCTTAATTAATTCCTTACGGACTGAATTAATTTCATACGGACTGAATTAATCCATTACGGACTGAATTAATTCCTTACGTACTGAACTTATTCCTTACGGACTGAATTAATTCCTTACGGACTGAATTAATTCCTTACGGACTGAATTAATACCTTACGGACTGAATTAAATCCTTACGGACAGAATTAATTCCATACGGACTGAATTAATTCCTTACGGACTTAATTTATTCCTTACGGACTGAATTAATTCCATACGGACTGAATTAATTCCTTACGGACTGAATTATTTCCTTACGGACTGAATTAACTCTGTAGGATTGATTGAATTCCATTCTTACGGAATTAATTCCTTACGGACTGAATTAATTCCTTACGGACTGAATAATTTCCTTACGGACTGAATTAATTCTTTAGGATTGATTGAATTCCTTTCTTACTGAATTATTTCCTTACGGACTGAAGTAATTCCTTACGGACTGAATTAATTCCTTACGGACTGAATTAATACCTTACGGACTGAATTAAATCCTTACGGACAGAATTAATTCCTTACGGACTGAATAATTTCCTTACGGACTGAATTAATTCTTTAGGATTGATTGAATTCCTTTCTTACTGAATTAATTTCATACGGACTAAATTAATTCATTACGGACTTAATTAATCCATTTCGGACTGAATTAAGTCCTTACGTACTGAACTTATTCCTTACGGACTGAATTAATTCCTTACGGACTGAATTAATTCCTTACGGACTGAATTAATACCTTACGGACTGAATTAAATCCTTACGGACTGAATTAATTCCTTACGGACTGAATTAATTCCTTACGGACTTAATTAATTCCTTACTTACTGAATTAATTCCTTACGGACTGAATTAATTCCTTACGGACTGAATTAGTTCCTCACGGACTGAATTAATTCTTTAGGATTGATTGAATTCCTTTCTTACTGAGTTAATTCCTTACGGACTGAATGAATTCCTTACGGACTGATTTACTTTCATACGGACTGAATTAATTCCTTACGGACTTAATTAATCCATTACGGACTGAATTAATTCCTTACGGACTGAATTATTACATTACGGACAGAATTAATTCGTTACGGACTGAATTAATTCCTTACGGACTGAATTATTTCCTTAAGGACTGAATTAATTCTTTAGGATTGATTGAATTCCTTCCTTACGGAATTAAATCCTTACGGAATTAAATAATTCCTTACGGACTGAACTAATACCTTACGGACTGAATTAAATCCTTACGGACATAATTAAATCCTTACGGACTGAATAATTTCCTTACGGACTGAATTAATTCTTTAGGATTGATTGAATTCCTTTCTTACTGAATTAATTCCTTACGGACTGAATTAATTCCTTAATTAATTCCTTACGGACTGAATTAATTTCATACGGACTAAATTAATTCATTACGGACTTAATTAATCCATTTCGGACTGAATTAATTCCTTACGTACTGAACTTATTCCTTACGGACTGAATTAATTCCTTACGGACTGAATTAATTCCTTACGGACTGAATTAATACCTTACGGACTGAATTAAATCCTTACGGACCGAATTAATTCCTTACGGACTGAATTAATTCCTTACGGACTTAATTAATTCCTTACGGACTGAATTAATTTCTTACGGACTGAATTAATTCCTTACGGACTGAATTAGTTCCTCACGGACTGAATTAATTCTTTAGGATTGATTGAATTACTTTCTTACTGAATTAATTCCTTACGGACTGAATGAATTCCCTACGGACTGAATTAATTTCATACGGACTGAATTAATTCCTTACGGACCTAATTAATCCATTACGGACTGAATTAATTCCTTACGTACTGAACTTATTCCTTACGGACTGAATTAATTCCTTACGGACTGAATTAATTCCTTACGGACTGAATTATTACATTACGGACTGAATTAAATCCTTACGGACAGGATTAATTCCTTACGGACTGAATTTATTCCTTACGGACTTAATTAATTCCTTACGGACTGAATTAATTCCTTACGGACTGAATTAATTCCTTACGGACTGAATTATTTCCTTACGGACTGAATTAATTCTTTAGGATTGATTGAATTCCTTTCTTACTGAATTAATTCCTTACGGACTGAATTAATTCCTTAAGGACTGAATTAATTCCTTACGGACTGAATTAATACCTTACGGACTGAATTAATTCCTTACCGACTGAATTAATTCCTTACGGACTGAATTATTTCCTTACGGACTGAATTAATTCTTTAGGATTGATTGAATTCCTTTCTTATTGAATTAATTCCTTACGGACTGAATTAATTCCTTACGTACTGAACTTATTCCTTACGGACTTAATTAATTCCCTACGGACTTAATTAACTCCTTACGGACTTAATTAATTCCTTACGGACTGAATTAATTCTTTAGGATTGATTGAATTCCATTCTTACTGAATTAATTCCTTACGGACTGAATTAATTCTTTAGGATTGATTGAATTCCATTCTTACTGAATTAATTCCTTACGGACTGAATAATTTCCTTACGGATTGAATTAATTCTTTAGGATTGATTGAATTCCTTTCTTACTGAATTAATTCCTTACGGACTGAATTAATTCCTTAATTAATTCCTTACGGACTGAATTAATTTCATACGGACTAAATTAATTCATTACGGACTTAATTAATCCATTTCGGACTGAATTAATTCCTTACGTAATGAACTTATTCCTTACGGACTGAATTAATTCCTTACGGACTGAATGAATTCCTTACGGACTGATGTAATTTCATACGGACTGAATTAATTCCTTACGGACTTAATTAATCCATTACGGACTGAATTAATTCCTTACGGACTGAATTATTACATTACGGACTGAAATAATTCCTTACGGACTGAATTAATTCCTTACGGACTGAATAATTTCCTTACGGACTGAATTAATTCTTTAGGATTGATTGAATTCCTTTCTTACTGAATTAATTCCTTACGGACTGAATTAATTCCTTACGGACTGAATTAATTTCATACGGACTAAATTAATTCATTACGGACTTAATTAATCCATTTCGGACTGAATTAATTCCTTACGTACTGAACTTATTCCTTACGGACTGAATTATTTCCTAACGGACTGAATTAATACCTTACGGACTGAATTAAATCCTTACGGACCGAATTAATTCCTTACGGACTGAATTAATTATTTACGGACTTAATTAATACCTTACGGACTGAATTAATTCCTTACGGACTGAATTAATTCCTTACGGACTGAATTAGTTCCTCACGGACTGAATTAATTATTTAGGATTGATTGAATTCCTTTCTTACTGAATTAATTCCTTACGGACTGAATGAATTCCTTACGGACTGAATGAATTCCTTACGGACTGATTTAATTTCATACGGACTGAATTAATACCTTACGGACTGAATTAAATCCTTACGGACCGAATTAATTCCTTACGGACTGAATTAATTCCTTACGGACTTAATTAATTCCTTACCCACTGAATGAATTCCTTACGGACTTCATTAATCCATTACGGACTGAATTAATTCCTTACGGACTGAATTATTACATTACGGAGTGAATTAATTCCTTACGGACAGAATTAATTCCTTACGGACTGAATTAATTCCTTACGGACTGAATTATTTCCTTACGGACTGAATTAATTCTTTAGGATTGATTGAATTCCTTTCTTACTGAATTAATTCCTTACGGAGTGAATTAAGTCCTTACGTACTGAACTTATTCCTTACGGACTGAATTAATTCCTTACGGACTGAATTAATTCCTTACGGACTGAATTAATACCTTACGGACTGAATTAAATCCTTACGGACTGAATTAATTCCTTACGGACTGAATTAATTCCTTACGGACTGAATTAATTCCTTACGGACTTAATTAATTCCTTACGGACTGAATTAATTCCTTACGGACTGAATTAATTCCTTACGGACTGAATTAGTTCCTCACGGACTGAATTAATTCTTTAGGATTGATTGAATTCCTTTCTTACTGAATTAATTCCTTACGTACTGAATGAATTCCTTACGGACTGATTTACTTTCATACGGACTGAATTAATTCCTTACGGACTTAATTAATCCATTACGGACTGAATTAATTCCTTACGGACTGAATTATTACATTACGGACTGAATTAATTCCTTACGGACTGAATTATTTCCTTACGGACTGAATTAATTCTTTAGGATTGATTGAATTCCTTACGGACTGAATTAATTCCTTACGGACTGAATGAATTCCTTACGGACTGATTTACTTTCATACGGACTGAATTAATTCCTTACGGACTTAATTAATCCATTACGGACTGAATTAATTCCTTACGGACTGAATTATTACATTACGGACTGAATTAATTCCATACGGACTGAATTATTTCCTTACGGACTGAATTAATTCTTTAGGATTGATTGAATTCCTTACGGACTGAATTAATTCCTTAATTAATTCCTTACGGACTGAATTAATTTCGTACGGACTGAATTAATCCATTACGGACTGAATTAATTCCTTACGTACTGAACTTATTCCTTACGGACTGAATTAATTCCTTACGGACTGAATTAATTCCTTACGGACTGAATTAATACCTTACGGACTGAATTAAATCCTTACGGACAGAATTAATTCCATACGGACTGAATTAATTCCTTACGGACTTAATTTATTCCTTACGGACTGAATTAATTCCTTACGGACTGAATTAATTCCTTACGGACTGAATTATTTCCTTACGGACTGAATTAACTCTGTAGGATTGATTGAATTCCATTCTTACGGAATTAATTCCTTACGGACTGAATTAATTCCTTACGGACTGAATAATTTCCTTACGGACTGAATTAATTCTTTAGGATTGATTGAATTCCTTTCTTACTGAATTAATTTCATACGGACTAAATTAATTCATTACGGACTTAATTAATCCATTTCGGACTGAATTAAGTCCTTACGTACTGAACTTATTCCTTACGGACTGAATTAATTCCTTACGGACTGAATTAATTCCTTACGGACTGAATTAATACCTTACGGACTGAATTAAATCCTTACGGACCGAATTAATTCCTTACGGACTGAATTAATTCCTTACGGACTTAATTAATTCCTTACTTACTGAATTAATTCCTTACGGACTGAATTAATTCCTTACGGACTGAATTAGTTCCTCACGGACTGAATTAATTCTTTAGGATTGATTGAATTCCTTTCTTACTGAGTTAATTCCTTACGGACTGAATGAATTCCTTACGGACTGATTTACTTTCATACGGACTGAATTAATTCCTTACGGACTTAATTAATCCATTACGGACTGAATTAATTCCTTACGGACTGAATTATTACATTACGGACAGAATTAATTCCTTACGGACTGAATTAATTCCTTACGGACTGAATTATTTCCTTAAGGACTGAATTAATTCTTTAGGATTGATTGAATTCCTTTCTTACGGAATTAAATCCTTACGGAATGAAATAATTCCTTACGGACTGAACTAATACCTTACGGACTGAATTAAATCCTTACGGACATAATTAATTCCTTACGGACTGAATAATTTCCTTACGGACTGAATTAATTCTTTAGGATTGATTGAATTCCTTTCTTACTGAATTAATTCCTTACGGACTGAATTAATTCCTTAATTAATTCCTTACGGACTGAATTAATTTCATACGGACTAAATTAATTCATTACGGACTTAATTAATCCATTTCGGACTGAATTAATTCCTTACGTACTGAACTTATTCCTTACGGACTGAATTAATTCCTTACGGACTGAATTAATTCCTTACGGACTGAATTAATACCTTACGGACTGAATTAAATCCTTACGGACCGAATTAATTCCTTACGGACTTAATTAATCCATTACGGACTGAATTAATTCCTTACGGACTGAATTATTACATTACGGACTGAATTAATTCCTTACGGACTGAATTAATTCCTTACGGACTGAATTATTACATTACGGACTGAATTAATTCCTTACGGACAGAATTAATTCCTTACGGACTGAATTAATTCCCTACGGACTGAATTATTACATTACGGACTGAATTAATTCCTTACGGACAGAATTAATTCCTTACGGACTGAATTAATTCCTTACGGACTGAATTATTACATTACGGACTGAATTAAATCCTTACGGACAGAATTAATTCCTTACGGACTGAATAATTTCCTTACGGACTGAATTAATTCTTTAGGATTGATTGAATTCCTTTCTTACTGAATTAATTCCTTACGGACTGAATTAATTCCTTACGGACTGAATTAATTCCTTAATTAATTCCTTACGGACTGAATTAATTTCATACGGACTAAATTAATTCATTACGGACTTAATTAATCCATTTCGGACTGAATTAATTCCTTACGTACTGAACTTATTCCTTACGGACTGAATTAATTCCTTACGGACTGAATTAATTCCTTACGGACTGAATTAATACCTTACGGACTGAATTAAATCCTTACGGACCGAAGTAAATCCTTACGGACTGAATTAATTCCTTACGGACTGAATTAGTTCCTCACGGACTGAATTAATTCTTTAGGATTGATTGAATTACTTTCTTACTGAATTAATTCCTTACGGACTGAATGAATTCCCTACGGACTGAATTAATTTCATACGGACTGAATTAATTCCTTACGGACCTAATTAATCCATTTCGGACTGAATTAATTCCTTACGTACTGAACTTATTCCTTACGGACTGAATTAATTCCTTACGGACTGAATTAATTCCTTACGGACTGAATTAATACCTTACGGACTGAATTAAATCCTTACGGACCGAATTAATTCCTTACGGACTTAATTAATCCATTACGGACTGAATTAATTCCTTACGGACTGAATTATTACATTACGGACTGAATTAATTCCTTACGGACTGAAATAATTCCTTACGGACTGAATTATTACATTACGGACTGAATTAATTCCTTACGGACAGAATTAATTCCTTACGGACTGAATTAATTCCCTACGGACTGAATTATTACATTACGGACTGAATTAATTCCTTACGGACAGAATTAATTCCTTACGGACTGAATTAATTCCTTACGGACTGAATTATTACATTACGGACTGAATTAAATCCTTACGGACAGAATTAATTCCTTACGGACTGAATAATTTCCTTACGGACTGAATTAATTCTTTAGGATTGATTGAATTCCTTTCTTACTGAATTAATTCCTTACGGACTGAATTAATTCCTTACGGACTGAATTAATTCCTTAATTAATTCCTTACGGACTGAATTAATTTCATACGGACTAAATTAATTCATTACGGACTTAATTAATCCATTTCGGACTGAATTAATTCCTTACGTACTGAACTTATTCCTTACGGACTGAATTAATTCCTTACGGACTGAATTAATTCCTTACGGACTGAATTAATACCTTACGGACTGAATTAAATCCTTACGGACCGAAGTAAATCCTTACGGACTGAATTAATTCCTTACGGACTTAATTAATTCCTTACGGACTGAATTAATTTCTTACGGACTGAATTAATTCCTTACGGACTGAATTAGTTCCTCACGGACTGAATGAATTCCCTACGGACTGAATTAATTTCATACGGACTGAATTAATTCCTTACGGACCTAATTAATCCATTACGGACTGAATTAATTCCTTACGTACTGAACTTATTCCTTACGGACTGAATTAATTCCTTACGGACTGAATTAATTCCTTACGGACTGAATTATTACATTACGGACTGAATTAAATCCTTACGGACAGGATTAATTCCTTACGGACTGAATTTATTCCTTACGTACTGAATTAATTCCTTACGGACTGAATTAATACCTTACGGACTGAATTAATTCCTTACCGACTGAATTAATTCCTTACGGACAGAATTATTTCCTTACGGACTGAATTAATTCTTTAGGATTGATTGAATTCCTTTCTTATTGAATTAATTCCTTACGGACTGAATTAATTCCTTACGTACTGAACTTATTCCTTACGGACTTAATTAATTCCTTACGGACTTAATTAACTCCTTACGGACTTAATTAATTCCTTACGGACTGAATTAATTCTTTAGGATTGATTGAATTCCATTCTTACTGAATTAATTCCTTACGGACTGAATTAATTCTTTAGGATTGATTGAATTCCATTCTTACTGAATTAATTCCTTACGGACTGAATAATTTCCTTACGGATTGAATTAATTCTTTAGGATTGATTGAATTCCTTTCTTACTGAATTAATTCCTTACGGACTGAATTAATTCCTTAATTAATTCCTTACGGACTGAATTAATTTCATACGGACTAAATTAATTCATTACGGACTTAATTAATCCATTTCGGACTGAATTAATTCCTTACGTAATGAACTTATTCCTTACGGACTGAATTAATTCCTTACGGACTGAATGAATTCCTTACGGACTGATGTAATTTCATACGGACTGAATTAATTCCTTACGGACTTAATTAATCCATTACGGACTGAATTAATTCCTTACGGACTGAATTATTACATTACGGACTGAAATAATTCCTTACGGACTGAATTAATTCCTTACGGACTGAATAATTTCCTTACGGACTGAATTAATTCTTTAGGATTGATTGAATTCCTTTCTTACTGAATTAATTCCTTACGGACTGAATTAATTCCTTACGGACTGAATTAATTTCATACGGACTAAATTAATTCATTACGGACTTAATTAATCCATTTCGGACTGAATTAATTCCTTACGTACTGAACTTATTCCTTACGGACTGAATTATTTCCTAACGGACTGAATTAATACCTTACGGACTGAATTAAATCCTTACGGACCGAATTAATTCCTTACGGACTGAATTAATTATTTACGGACTTAATTAATACCTTACGGACTGAATTAATTCCTTACGGACTGAATTAATTCCTTACGGACTGAATTAGTTCCTCACGGACTGAATTAATTATTTAGGATTGATTGAATTCCTTTCTTACTGAATTAATTCCTTACGGACTGAATGAATTCCTTACGGACTGAATGAATTCCTTACGGACTGATTTAATTTCATACGGACTGAATTAATACCTTACGGACTGAATTAAATCCTTACGGACCGAATTAATTCCTTACGGACTGAATTAATTCCTTACGGACTTAATTAATTCCTTACGGACTGAATTAATTCCTTACGGACTGAATTAATTCCTTAGGATTGATTGAATTCCTTTCTTACTGAATTAATTCCTTACCCACTGAATGAATTCCTTACGGACTTAATTAATCCATTACGGACTGAATTAATTCCTTACGGACTGAATTATTACATTACGGAGTGAATTAATTCCTTACGGACAGAATTAATTCCTTACGGACTGAATTAATTCCTTACGGACTGAATTATTTCCTTACGGACTGAATTAATTCTTTAGGATTGATTGAATTCCTTTCTTACTGAATTAATTCCTTACGGAGTGAATTAATTCCTTACGGACTGAATTAATTCCTCAAGGACTTCAATCAATCCTAAAGAATTAATTCAGTCCGTAAGGAAATAATTCAGTCCTTAAGGAATTAATTCAGTCCGAAAGGAATTAATTCAGTCCGTAAGGAATTAATTAAATCCGTAAGGAATGAATTAATTAATTACGGACTGAAATAATTCCGTACGGACTGAATTAATTCCTTACGGTCTGAATTAATTCCTTACGGATTTAATTAATTCCTTACGGACTGAATTAATTCCTTACGGACTGAATTAATTCCTTACGGACTGAATTAATTCCTTACGGACTGAATTAATTCCTTTCGGACTGAATTAATTCCTTAAGGACTGAATTATTTCCTTACGGACTGAATTAATTCCTTACGGACTGAATTAATTCATTATGGACTGGATTAATACCTTAATTAATTCCTTACGGACTGAATTAATTTCATACGGACTGAATTAATTCATTACGGACTTAATTAATCCATTACGGACTTAATTAATTCCTTACGTACTGAACTTATTCCTTACGGACTGAATTAATTCCTTACGGACTGAATTAATTCCTTACGGACAGAATTAATTCCTTACGGACTGAATTATTTCCTTACGGACTGAATTAATTCTTTAGGATTGATTGAATTCCTTACGGACTGAATTAATTCCTTAATTAATTCCTTACGGACTGAAATAATTTCATACGGACTGAATTAATTCATTACGGACTTAATTAATCCATTACGGACTGAATTAATTCCTTACGGACTGAATTAATTCTTGAGGATTGATTGAATTCCGTTCTTATTGAATTAATTACTTACGGACTGAAATAATTTCATACGGACTGAATTAATTCCTTACGGACTGAATTAATTCCTTACGGACTGAATTAATTCCTTACGGACTGAATTAATTCCTTACGGACTGAATTAATTCCTTACGGACTGAATTAATTCCATACGGACTGAATTAATTCCTTACGGACTCAATTAATTCCTTACGGACTGAATTAATTCCTTACGGACTGAATTAATTCCTTACGGACTGAATTATTTCCTTACGGACTGAATTAACTCTGTAGGATTGATTGAATTCCATTCTTACTGAATTAATTCCTTACGGACTGAATTAATTCTTTAGGATTGATTGAATTCCATTCTTACTGAATTAATTCCTTACGGACTGAATAATTTCCTTACGGATTGAATTAATTCTTTAGGATTGATTGAATTCCTTTCTTACTGAATTAATTCCTTACGGACTGAATTAATTCCTTAATTAATTCCTTACGGACTGAATTAATTTCATACGGACTAAATTAATTCATTACGGACTTAATTAATCCATTTCGGACTGAATTAATTCCTTACGTAATGAACTTATTCCTTACGGACTGAATTAATTCCTTACGGACTGAATGAATTCCTTACGGACTGATTTAATTTCATACGGACTGAATTAATTCCTTACGGACTTAATTAATCCATTACGGACTGAATTAATTCCTTACGGACTGAATTATTACATTACGGACTGAAATAATTCCTTACGGACTGAATTAATTCCTTACGGACTGAATAATTTCCTTTCGGACTGAATTAATTCTTTAGGATTGATTGAATTCCTTTCTTACTGAATTAATTCCTTACGGACTGAATTAATTCCTTACGGACTGAATTAATTTCATACGGACTAAATTAATTCATTACGGACTTAATTAATCCATTTCGGACTGAATTAATTCCTTACGTACTGAACTTATTCCTTACGGACTGAATTATTTCCTAACGGACTGAATTAATACCTTACGGACTGAATTAAATCCTTACGGACCGAATTAATTCCTTACGGACTGAATTAATTCCTTACGGACTTAATTAATACCTTACGGACTGAATTAATTCCTTACGGACTGAATTAATTCCTTACGGACTGAATTAGTTCCTCACGGACTGAATTAATTATTAAGGATTGATTGAATTCCTTTCTTACTGAATTAATTCCTTACGGACTGAATGAATTCCTTACGGACTGAATGAATTCCTTACGGACTGATTTAATTTCATACGGACTGAATTAATACCTTACGGACTGAATTAAATCCTTACGGACCGAATTAATTCCTTACGGACTGAATTAATTCCTTACGGACTTAATTAATTCCTTACGGACTGAATTAATTCCTTACGGACTGAATTAATTCCTTAGGATTGATTGAATGCCTTTCTTACTGAATTAATTCCTTACGGAGTGAATTAATTCCTTACGGACTGAATTAATTCCTCAAGGACTTCAATCAATCCTAAAGAATTAATTCAGTCCGTAAGGAAATAATTCAGTCCTTAAGGAATTAATTCAGTCCGAAAGGAATTAATTCAGTCCGTAAGGAATTAATTAAATCCGTAAGGAATGAATTAATTAATTACGGACTGAAATAATTCCGTACGGACTGAATTAATTCCTTACGGTCTGAATAAATTCCTTACGGATTTAATTAATTCCTTACGGACTGAATTAATTCCTTACGGACTGAATTAATTCCTTACGGACTGAATTAATTCCTTACGGACTGAATTAATTCCTTTCGGACTGAATTAATTCCTTAAGGACTGAATTATTTCCTTACGGACTGAATTAATTCTTTAGGATTGATTGAATTCCGTTCTTACTGAATTAATTCGTTACGGACTGAATTAATTCCTTAATTAATTCCTTACGGACTGAATTAATTTCATACGGACTGAATTAATTCATTACGGACTTAATTAATCCATTACGGACTGAATTAATACCTTACGGACTGAATTAGTTCCTCACGGACTGAATTATTTCTTTAGGATTGATTGAATTACTTTCTTACTGAATTAATTCTTTAGGATTGATTGAATTACTTTCTTACTGAATTAATTCCTTACGGACTGAATGAATTCCCTACGGACTGAATTAATTCCTTACGTACTGAACTTATTCCTTACGGACTGAATTAATTCCTTACGGACTGAATTAATTCCTTACGGACTGAATTACTACATTACGGACTGAATTAAATCCTTACCGACCGAATTAATTCCTTACGGACTGAATTAATTCCTTACGGACTTAATTAATTCGTTACGGACTGAATTAATTTCTTACGGACTGAATTAATTCCTTACGGACTGAATTAGTTCCTCACGGACTGAATTAATTCTTTAGGATTGATTGAATTACTTTCTTACTGAATGAATTCCTTACGGACTGAATGAATTCCCTACGGACTGAATTAATTTCAAATGGACTGAATTAATTCCTTACGGACCTAATTAATCCATTACGGACTGAATTAATTCCTTACGTACTGAACTTATTCCTTACGGACTGAATTAATTCCTTACGGACTGAATTAATTCCTTACGGACTGAATTATTACATTACGGACTGAATTAAATCCTTATGGACAGGATTAATTCCTTACGGACTGAATTTATTCCTTACGGACTTAATTAATTCCTTACGGGCTGAATTAATTCCTTACGGACTGAATTAATTCCTTACGGACTGAATTATTTCCTTACGGACTGAATTAATTCTTTAGGATTGATTGAATTCCTTTCTTACTGAATTAATTCCTTACGGACTGAATTAATTCCTTACGGACTGAATTAATTCCTTACGGACTGAATTAATACCTTACGGACTGAATTAATTCCTTACCGACTGAATTAATTCCTTACGGACTGAATTATTTCCTTACGGACTGAATTAATTCTTTAGGATTGATTGAATTCCTTTCTTATTGAATTAATTCCTTACGGACTGAATTAATTCCTTAATTAATTCCTTACGGACTGAATTAATTTCATACGGACTGAATTAATTTATTACGGACTTAATTAATCCATTACGGACTGAACTAATTCCTTACGTACTGAACTTATTCCTTACGGACTTAATTAATTCCTTACGGACTTAATTAACTCCTTACGGACTTAATTAATTCCTTACGGACTAAATTAATTCCTTACGTGCTTAATTAATTCCTTACGGTCTGAATTAATTCCGTACGGATTTAATTAATTCCTTACGGACTGAATTAATTCCTTACGGACTGAATTAATTCATTATGGACTGGATTAATACCTTAATTAATTCCTTACGGACTGAATTAATTTCATACGGACTGAATTAATTCATTACGGACTGAACTTATTCTTTACGGACTGAATTAATTCCTTACGGACTGAATTAATTCCTTACGGACTGAATTATTACATTACGGACTGAATTAAATCCTTACGGACAGGATTAATTCCTTACGGACTGAATTTATTCCTTACGGACTTAATTAATTCCTTACGGACTGAATTAATTCCTTACGGACTGAATTAATTCCTTACGGACTGAATTATTTCCTTACGGACTGAATTAATTCTTTAGGATTGATTGAATTCCTTTCTTACTGAATTAATTCCTTACGGACTGAATTAATTCCTTACGGACTGAATTAATTCCTTACGGACTGAATTAATACCTTACGGACTGAATTAATTCCTTACCGACTGAATTAATTCCTTACGGACTGAATTATTTCCTTACGGACTGAATTAATTCTTTAGGATTGATTGAATTCCTTTCTTATTGAATTAATTCCTTACGGACTGAATTAATTCCTTAATTAATTCCTTACGGACTGAATTAATTTCATACGGACTGAATTAATTTATTACGGACTTAATTAATCCATTACGGACTGAACTAATTCCTTACGTACTGAACTTATTCCCTACGGACTTAATTAATTCCTTACGGACTTAATTAACTCCTTACGGACTTAATTAATTCCTTACGGACTAAATTAATTCCTTACGTGCTTAATTAATTCCTTACGGTCTGAATTAAATCCGTACGGATTTAATTAATTCCTTACGGACTGAATTAATTCCTTACGGACTGAATTAATTCATTATGGACTGGATTAATACCTTAATTAATTCCTTACGGACTGAATTAATTTCATACGGACTGAATTAATTCATTACGGACTTAATTAATCCATTACGGACTTAATTAATTCCTTACGTACTGAACTTATTCCTTACGGACTGAATTAATTCCTTACGGACTGAATTAATTCCTTACGGACAGAATTAATTCCTTACGGACTGAATTATTTCCTTACGGACTGAATTAATTCTTTAGGATTGATTGAATTCCTTACGGACTGAATTAATTCCTTAATTAATTCCTTACGGACTGAAGTAATTTCATACGGACTGAATTAATTCATTACGGACTTAATTAATCCATTACGGACTGAATTAATTCCTTACGGACTGAATTAATTCTTGAGGATTGATTGAATTCCGTTCTTACTGAATTAATTACTTACGGACTGAAATAATTTCATACGGACTGAATTAATTCCTTACGGACTGAATTAATTCCTTACGGACTGAATTAATTCCTTACGGACTGAATTAATTCCTTACGGACTGAATTAATTCCTTACGGACTGAATTAATTCCATACGGACTCAATTAATTCCTTACGGACTGAATTAATTCCTTACGGACTGAATTAATTCCTTACGGACTGAATTATTTCCTTACGGACTGAATTAACTCTGTAGGATTGATTGAATTCCATTCTTACTGAATTATTTCCTTACGGACTGAATTAATTCTTTAGGATTGATTGAATTCCTTTCTTATTGAATTAATTCCTTACGGACTGAATTAATTCCTTAATTAATTCCTTACGGACTGAATTAATTTCATAAGGACTGAATTAATTTATTACGGACTTAATTAATCCATTACGGACTGAACTAATTCCTTACGTACTGAACTTATTCCTTACGGACTTAATTAATTCCTTACGGATTTAATTAACTCCTTACGGACTTAATTAATTGTTTACGGACTAAATTAATTCCTTACGTGCTTAATTAATTCCTTACGGTCTGAATTAATTCCGTACGGATTTAATTAATTCCTTACGGACTGAATTAATTCCTTACGGACTGAATTAATTCATTATGGACTGGATTAATACCTTAATTAATTCCTTACGGACTGAATTAATTCCTTACGGACTGAATTAATTCCATACGGACTCAATTAATTCCTTACGGACTGAATTAATTCCTTACGGACTGAATTAATTCCTTACGGACTGAATTATTTCCTTACGGACTGAATTAACTCTGTAGGATTGATTGAATTCCATTCTTACTGAATTATTTCCTTACGGACTGAATTAATTCTTTAGGATTGATTGAATTCCTTTCTTATTGAATTAATTCCTTACGGACTGAATTAATTCCTTAATTAATTCCTTACGGACTGAATTAATTTCATAAGGACTGAATTAATTTATTACGGACTTAATTAATCCATTACGGACTGAACTAATTCCTTACGTACTGAACTTATTCCTTACGGACTTAATTAATTCCTTACGGATTTAATTAACTCCTTACGGACTTAATTAATTGTTTACGGACTAAATTAATTCCTTACGTGCTTAATTAATTCCTTACGGTCTGAATTAATTCCGTACGGATTTAATTAATTCCTTACGGACTGAATTAATTCCTTACGGACTGAATTAATTCATTATGGACTGGATTAATACCTTAATTAATTCCTTACGGACTGAATTAATTTCATACGGACTGAATTAATTCATTACGGACTTAATTAATCCATTACGGACTTAATTAATTCCTTACGTACTGAACTTATTCCTTACGGACTGAATTAATTCCTTACGGACTGAATTAATTCCTTACGGACAGAATTAATTCCTTACGGACTGAATTATTTCCTTACGGACTGAATTAATTCTTTAGGATTGATTGAATTCCTTACGGACTGAATTAATTCCTTAATTAATTCCTTACGGACTGAAATAATTTCATACGGACTGAATTAATTCATTACGGACTTAATTAATCCATTACGGACTGAATTAATTCCTTACGGACTGAATTAATTCTTGAGGATTGATTGAATTCCGTTCTTACTGAATTAATTACTTACGGACTGAAATAATTTCATACGGACTGAATTAATTCCTTACGGACTGAATTAATTCCTTACGGACTGAATTAATTCCTTACGGACTGAATTAATTCCTTACGGACTGAATTAATTCCTTACGGACTGAATTAATTCCATACGGACTGAATTAATTCCTTACGGACTCAATTAATTCCTTACGGACTGAATTAATTCCTTACGGACTGAATTAATTCCTTACGGACTGAATTATTTCCTTACGGACTGAATTAACTCTGAAGGATTGATTGAATTCCATTCTTACTGAATTAATTCCTTACGGACTGAATTAATTCTTTAGGATTGATTGAATTCCATTCTTACTGAATTAATTCCTTACGGACTGAATAATTTCCTTACGGATTGAATTAATTCTTTAGGATTGATTGAATTCCTTTCTTACTGAATTAATTCCTTACGGACTGAATTAATTCCTTAATTAATTCCTTACGGACTGAATTAATTTCATACGGACTAAATTAATTCATTACGGACTTAATTAATCCATTTCGGACTGAATTAATTCCTTACGTAATGAACTTATTCCTTACGGACTGAATTAATTCCTTACGGACTGAATGAATTTCATACGGACTAAATTAATTCATTACGGACTTAATTAATCCATTTCGGACTGAGTTAATTCCTTACGTACTGAGCTTATTCCTTACGGACTGAATTATTTCCTAACGGACTGAATTAATACCTTACGGACTAAATTAAATCCTTACGGACCGAATTAATTCCTTACGGACTGAATTAATTCCTTACGGACTTAATTAATACCTTACGGACTGAATTAATTCCTTACGGACTGAATTAATTCCTTACGGACTGAATTAGTTCCTCACGGACTGAATTAATTATTTAGGATTGATTGAATTCCTTTCTTACTGAATTAATTCCTTACGGACTGAATGAATTCCTTACGGACTGAATGAATTCCTTACGGACTGATTTAATTTCATACGGACTGAATTAATACCTTACGGACTGAATTAAATCCTTACGGACCGAATTAATTCCTTACGGACTGAATTAATTCCTTACGGACTGAATTAATTCCTTGCGGACTGAATTAATTCCTTACGGACTGAATTAATTCCTTAGGATTGATTGAATTCCTTTCTTACTGAATTAATTCCTTACGGACTGAATGAATTCCTTACGGACTTAATTAATCCATTACGGACTGAATTAATTCCTTACGGACTGAATTATTACATTACGGACTGAATTAATTCCTTACGGACAGAATTAATTCCTTACGGACTGAATTAATTCCTTACGGACTGAATTATTTCCTTACGGACTGAATTAATTCTTTAGGATTGATTGAATTCCTTTCTTACTGAATTAATTCCTTACGGAGTGAATTAATTCCTTACGGACTGAATTAATTCCTCAAGGACTGAATTATTTCCTTACGGACTGAATTAATTCTTTAGGATTGATTGAATTCCGTTCTTACTGAATTAATTCGTTACGGACTGAATTAATTCCTTAATTAATTCCTTACGGACTGAATTAATTTCATACGGACTGAATTAATTCATTACGGACTTAATTAATCCATTACGGACTGAATTAATACCTTACGGACTGAATTAGTTCCTCACGGACTGAATTAATTCTTTAGGATTGATTGAATTACTTTCTTACTGAATTAATTCCTTACGGACTGAATGAATTCCCTACGGACTGAATTAATTCCTTACGTACTGAACTTATTCCTTACGGACTGAATTAATTCCTTACGGACTGAATTAATTCCTTACGGACTGAATTATTACATTACGGACTGAATTAAATCCTTACGGACCGAATTAATTCCTTACGGACTGAATTAATTCCTTACGGACTTAATTAATTCGTTACGGACTGAATTAATTTCTTACGGACTGAATTAATTCCTTACTGACTGAATTAGTTCCTCACGGACTGAATTAATTCTTTAATATTGATTGAATTACTTTCTTACTGAATTAATTCCTTACGGACTGAATGAATTCCCTACGGACTGAATTAATTTCAAACGGACTGAATTAATTCCTTACGGACCTAATTAATCCATTACGGACTGAATTAATTCCTTACGTACTGAACTTATTCCTTACGGACTGAATTAATTCCTTACGGACTGAATTAATTCCTTACGGACTGAATTAATTCCTTACGGACTGAATTATTTCCTTACGGACTGAATTAATTCTTTAGGATTGATTGAATTCCTTTCTTACTGAATTAATTCCTTACGGACTGAATTAATTCCTTACGGACTGAATTAATTCTTTAGGATTGATTGATTTCCATTCTTACTGAATTAATTCCTTACGGACTGAATTAATTCTTTAGGATTGATTGAATTCCATTCTTACTGAATTAATTCCTTACGGACTGAATTAATTCCTTACGGACTGAATTAATTTCATACGGACTGAATTAATTCCTTACGGACTGAATTAATTCCTTACGGACTGAATTAATTCCATACGGACTGAATTAATTCCTTACGGACTCAATTAATTCCTTACGGACTGAATTAATTCCTTACGGACTGAATTAATTCCTTACGGACTGAATTATTTCCTTACGGACTGAATTAACTCTGTAGGATTGATTGAATTCCATTCTTACTGAATTATTTCCTTACGGACTGAATTAATTCTTTAGGATTGATTGAATTCCTTTCTTATTGAATTAATTCCTTACGGACTGAATTAATTCCTTAATTAATTCCTTACGGACTGAATTAATTTCATACGGACTGAATTAATTTATTACGGACTTAATTAATCCATTACGGACTGAACTAATTCCTTACGTACTGAACTTATTCCTTACGGACTTAATTAATTCCTTACGGATTTAATTAACTCCTTACGGACTTAATTAATTGTTTACGGACTAAATTAATTCCTTACGTGCTTAATTAATTCCTTACGGTCTGAATTAATTCCGTACGGATTTAATTAATTCCTTACGGACTGAATTAATTCCTTACGGACTGAATTAATTCATTATGGACTGGATTAATACCTTAATTAATTCCTTACGGACTGAATTAATTTCATACGGACTGAATTAATTCATTACGGACTTAATTAATCCATTACGGACTTAATTAATTCCTTACGTACTGAACTTATTCCTTACGGACTGAATTAATTCCTTACGGACTGAATTAATTCCTTACGGACAGAATTAATTCCTTACGGACTGAATTATTTCCTTACGGACTGAATTAATTCTTTAGGATTGATTGAATCCTTACGGACTGAATTAATTCCTTAATTAATTCCTTACGGACTGAAATAATTTCATACGGACTGAATTAATTCATTACGGACTTAATTAATCCATTACGGACTGAATTAATTCCTTACGGACTGAATTAATTCTTGAGGATTGATTGAATTCCGTTCTTACTGAATTAATTACTTACGGACTGAAATAATTTCATACGGACTGAATTAATTCCTTACGGACTGAATTAATTCCTTACGGACTGAATTAATTCCTTACGGACTGAATTAATTCCTTACGGACTGAATTAATTCCTTACGGACTGAATTAATTCCATACGGACTGAATTAGTTCCTCACGGACTGAATTAATTCTTTAGGATTGATTGAATTACTTTCTTACTGAATTAATTCCTTACGGACTGAATGAATTCCCTACGGACTGAATTAATTCCTTACGTACTGAACTTATTCCTTACGGACTGAATTAATTCCTTACGGACTGAATTAATTCCTTACGGACTGAATTATTACATTACGGACTGAATTAAATCCTTACGGACCGAATTAATTCCTTACGGACTGAATTAATTCCTTACGGACTTAATTAATTCGTTACGGACTGAATTAATTTCTTACGGACTGAATTAATTCCTTACTGACTGAATTAGTTCCTCACGGACTGAATTAATTCTTTAATATTGATTGAATTACTTTCTTACTGAATTAATTCCTTACGGACTGAATGAATTCCCTACGGACTGAATTAATTTCAAACGGACTGAATTAATTCCTTACGGACCTAATTAATCCATTACGGACTGAATTAATTCCTTACGTACTGAACTTATTCCTTACGGACTGAATTAATTCCTTACGGACTGAATTAATTCCTTACGGACTGAATTAATTCCTTACGGACTGAATTATTTCCTTACGGACTGAATTAATTCTTTAGGATTGATTGAATTCCTTTCTTACTGAATTAATTCCTTACGGACTGAATTAATTCCTTACGGACTGAATTAATTCTTTAGGATTGATTGATTTCCATTCTTACTGAATTAATTCCTTACGGACTGAATTAATTCTTTAGGATTGATTGAATTCCATTCTTACTGAATTAATTCCTTACGGACTGAATTAATTCCTTACGGACTGAATTAATTTCATACGGACTGAATTAATTCCTTACGGACTGAATTAATTCCTTACGGACTGAATTAATTCCATACGGACTGAATTAATTCCTTACGGACTCAATTAATTCCTTACGGACTGAATTAATTCCTTACGGACTGAATTAATTCCTTACGGACTGAATTATTTCCTTACGGACTGAATTAACTCTGTAGGATTGATTGAATTCCATTCTTACTGAATTATTTCCTTACGGACTGAATTAATTCTTTAGGATTGATTGAATTCCTTTCTTATTGAATTAATTCCTTACGGACTGAATTAATTCCTTAATTAATTCCTTACGGACTGAATTAATTTCATACGGACTGAATTAATTTATTACGGACTTAATTAATCCATTACGGACTGAACTAATTCCTTACGTACTGAACTTATTCCTTACGGACTTAATTAATTCCTTACGGATTTAATTAACTCCTTACGGACTTAATTAATTGTTTACGGACTAAATTAATTCCTTACGTGCTTAATTAATTCCTTACGGTCTGAATTAATTCCGTACGGATTTAATTAATTCCTTACGGACTGAATTAATTCCTTACGGACTGAATTAATTCATTATGGACTGGATTAATACCTTAATTAATTCCTTACGGACTGAATTAATTTCATACGGACTGAATTAATTCATTACGGACTTAATTAATCCATTACGGACTTAATTAATTCCTTACGTACTGAACTTATTCCTTACGGACTGAATTAATTCCTTACGGACTGAATTAATTCCTTACGGACAGAATTAATTCCTTACGGACTGAATTATTTCCTTACGGACTGAATTAATTCTTTAGGATTGATTGAATTCCTTACGGACTGAATTAATTCCTTAATTAATTCCTTACGGACTGAAATAATTTCATACGGACTGAATTAATTCATTACGGACTTAATTAATCCATTACGGACTGAATTAATTCCTTACGGACTGAATTAATTCTTGAGGATTGATTGAATTCCGTTCTTACTGAATTAATTACTTACGGACTGAAATAATTTCATACGGACTGAATTAATTCCTTACGGACTGAATTAATTCCTTACGGACTGAATTAATTCCTTACGGACTGAATTAATTCCTTACGGACTGAATTAATTCCTTACGGACTGAATTAATTCCATACGGACTGAATTAATTCCTTACGGACTCAATTAATTCCTTACGGACTGAATTAATTCCTTACGGACTGAATTAATTCCTTACGGACTGAATTATTTCCTTACGGACTGAATTAACTCTGAAGGATTGATTGAATTCCATTCTTACTGAATTAATTCCTTACGGACTGAATTAATTCTTTAGGATTGATTGAATTCCATTCTTACTGAATTAATTCCTTACGGACTGAATAATTTCCTTACGGATTGAATTAATTCTTTAGGATTGATTGAATTCCTTTCTTACTGAATTAATTCCTTACGGACTGAATTAATTCCGTAATTAATTCCTTACGGACTGAATTAATTTCATACGGACTAAATTAATTCATTACGGACTTAATTAATCCATTTCGGACTGAATTAATTCCTTACGTAATGAACTTATTCCTTACGGACTGAATTAATTCCTTACGGACTGAATGAATTCCTTACGGACTGATTTAATTTCATACGGACTGAATTAATTCCTTACGGACTTAATTAATCCATTACGGACTGAATTAATTCCTTACGGACTGAATTATTACATTACGGACTGAAATAATTCCTTACGGACTGAATTAATTCCTTACGGACTGAATTAATTCCTTACGGACTGAATTAATTCCTTACGGACTGAATTAGTTCCTCACGGACTGAATTAATTATTTAGGATTGATTGAATTCCTTTCTTACTGAATTAATTCCTTACGGACTGAATGAATTCCTTACGGACTGAATGAATTCCTTACGGACTGATTTAATTTCATACGGACTGAATTAATACCTTACGGACTGAATTAAATCCTTACGGACCGAATTAATTCCTTACGGACTGAATTAATTCCTTACGGACTGAATTAATTCCTTGCGGACTGAATTAATTCCTTACGGACTGAATAAATTCCTTAGGATTGATTGAATTCCTTTCTTACTGAATTAATTCCTTACGGACTGAATGAATTCCTTACGGACTTAATTAATCCATTACGGACTGAATTAATTCCCTACGGACTGAATTATTACATTACGGACTGAATTAATTCCTTACGGACAGAATTAATTCCTTACGGACTGAATTAATTCCTTACGGACTGAATTATTTCCCTACGGACTGAATTAATTCTTTAGGATTGATTGAATTCCTTTCTTACTGAATTAATTCCTTACGGAGTGAATTAATTCCTTACGGACTGAATTAATTCCTCAAGGACTGAATTATTTCCTTACGGACTGAATTAATTCTTTAGGATTGATTGAATTCCGTTCTTACTGAATTAATTCGTTACGGACTGAATTAATTCCTTAATTAATTCCTTACGGACTGAATTAATTTCATACGGACTGAATTAATTCATTACGGACTTAATTAATCCATTACGGACTGAATTAATACCTTACGGACTGAATTAGTTCCTCACGGACTGAATTAATTCTTTAGGATTGATTGAATTACTTTCTTACTGAATTAATTCCTTACGGACTGAATGAATTCCCTACGGACTGAATTAATTCCTTACGTACTGAACTTATTCCTTACGGACTGAATTAATTCCTTACGGACTGAATTATTACATTACGGACTGAATTAAATCCTTACGGACAGGATTAATTCCTTACGGACTGAATTAATTCCTTACGGACTGAATTAATTTCTTACGGACTGAATTAATTCCTTACGGACTGAATTATTTCCTTACGGACTGAATTAATTCTTTAGGATTGATTGAATTCCTTTCTTACTGAATTAATTCCTTACGGACTGAATTAATTCCTTACGGACTGAATTAATTCTTTAGGATTGATTGATTTCCATTCTTACTGAATTAATTCCTTACGGACTGAATTAATTCTTTAGGATTGATTGAATTCCATTCTTACTGAATTAATTCCTTACGGACTGAATTAATTCCTTACGGACTGAATTAATTTCATACGGACTGAATTAATTCATTACGGACTTAATTAATCCATTACGGACTGAATTTATTCCTTACGTACTGAACTTATTCCTTACGGACTGAATTAATTATTTACGGACTGAATTAATTCCTTACGGACTGAATTAATACCTTACGGACTGAATTAAATCCTTACGGACTGAATTAATTCCTTACGGACCTAATTAATTCCTTACGGACGGACTTAATTCTTTACGGACTTAATTAATTCCTTACGGACTTAATTAATTCCTTACGTGCTTAATTAATTCCTTACGGTCTGACTTAATTCCGTACGGATTTAATTAATACCTTACAGACTGAATTAATTCCTTACGGACTGAATTAATTCATTATGGACTTAATTAATTCCGTAAGGAATAAATGAATTAATTACGGACTGAAATAATTCCTTACGGACTGAATTAATTCCTTACGGACTGAATTAATTCCTTACGTACTGAACTTATTCCTTACGGACTGAATTAATTCCTTACGGACTGAATTAATTCCTTACGGACTGAATTATTACATTACGGACTGAATTAAATCCTTACGGACTGAATTAATTCCTTACGGACTGAATTAATTCCTTACGGACTGAATTAATTCCTTACGGACTGAATTAATTCCTTACGGACTGAATTAATTCCTTACGGATTTAATTAATTCCTTACAGAGTGAATTATTTCCTTACGGACTGAATTAATTCTTTTGGATTGATTGAATTCCGTTCTTACTGAATTAATTCCTTACGGACTGAATTAATTCCTTAATTAATTCCTTACGGACTGAATTAATTCCTTACGGACTGAATTATTACATTACGGACTGAATTAAATCCTTACGGACAGGATTAATTCCTTACGGACTGAATTATTTCCTTACGGACTTAATTAATTCCTTACGGACTGAATTAATTCCTTACGGACTGAATTAATTCCTTACGGACTGAATTATTTCCTTACGGACTGAATTAATTCCTTACGGACTGAATTAATACCTTACGGACTGAATTAATTCCTTACGGACTTAATTAATCCATTACGGACTGAATTAATTCCTTACGTACTGAACTTATTCCTTACGGCCTGAATTAATTCCTTACGGACTGAATTAATACCTTACGGACTGAATTAAATCCTTACGGACAGAATTAATTCCTTACGGACTGAATTAATTCCTTACGGACTTAATTAATTCCTTACGGACTGAATTATTTCCTTACGGACTGAATTAATTCTTTAGGATTGATTGATTTCCATTCTTACTGAATTAATTCCTTACGGACTGAATTAATTCTTTAGGATTGATTGAATTCCATTCTTACTGAATTAATTCCTTACGGACTGAATTAATTTCTTACGGACTGAATTAATTTCATACGGACTGAATTAATTCATTACGGACTTAATTAATCCATTACGGACTGTATTTATTCCTTACGTACTGAACTTATTCCTTACGGACTGAATTAATTAATTACGGACTTAATTAATTCTTTAGGATTGATTGAATTCCTTTCTTACTGAATTAATTCCTTACGGACTCAATTAATTCCTTACGGTCTGAATTAATTCCTTACGGATTTAATTAATTCCTTACGGACTGAATTAATTCCTTACGGACTGAATTAATTCCTTACGGACTGAATTAATTCCTTACGGACTGAATTAATTCCTTTCGGACTGAATTAATTCCTTAAGGACTGAATTATTTCCTTACGGACTGAATTAATTCTTTAGGATTGATTGAATTCCGTTCTTACTGAATTAATTCCTTACGGACTGAATTAATTCCTTAATTAATTCCTTACGGACTGAATTAATTCATTACGGACTTAATTAAGCCATTACGGAATTAATTAATTCCTTACGTACTGAACTTATTCCTTACGGACTGAATTAATTCCTTACGGACTGAATTAATTCCTTACGGACTGAATTAAATCCTTACGGACCGAATTAATTCCTTACGGACTGAATTAATTCCTTACGGACTTAATTAATACCTTACGGACTGAATTAATTCCTTACGGACTGAATTAATTCCCTACGGACTGAATTAATTCCTTACGGACTGAATTAATTCCTTACGGATTGAATTATTTCCTTACGGACTGAATTAATTCCTTACGGACTGAATTAATACCTTACGGACTGAATTAATTCCTTACGGACTGAATTAATTCCTTACGGACTGAATTAATTCCTTACGGACTGAATTAATTCTTTAGGATTGATTGATTTCCATTCTTACTGAATTAATTCCTTACGGACTGAATTAATTCTTTAGGATTGATTGAATTCCATTCTTACTGAATTAATTCCTTACGGACTGAATTAATTCCTTACGGACTGAATTAATTTCATACGGACTGAATTAATTCATTACGGACTTAATTAATCCATTACGGACTGAATTTTTTCCTTACGTACTGAACTTATTTCTTACGGACTGAATTAATTCCTTACGGACTGAATTAATTCCTTACGGATTTAATTAATTCCTTACGGAATGAATTAATTCCTTACGGACTGAATTAATTCCTTACGGACTGAATTAATTCCTTACGGACTGAATTAATTCCTTACGGACTGAATTAATTCCTTACGGATTTAATTAATTCCTTACGGACTGAATTAATTCCTTACGGACTGAATTAATTCCTTACGGACTGAATTAATTCCTTACGGACTGAATTAATTCCTTTCGGACTGAATTAATTCCTTAAGGACTGAATTATTTCCTTACGGACTGAATTAATTCTTTAGGATTGATTGAATTCCGTTCTTACTGAATTAATTCGTTACGGACTGAATTAATTTCATACGGACTGAATTAATTCATTACGGACTTAATTAATCCATTACGGACTTAATTAATTCCTTACGTACTGAACTTATTCCTTACGGACTGAATTAATTCCTTACTAACTGAATTAATTCCTTACTGGCTGAATTAATACCTTACGGACTGAATTAGGTCCTTACGGAACGAATTAATTCCTTACGGACTTAATTAATTCCTTACGGACTGAATTAATTCCTTACGGACTGAATTAATACCTTACGGACTGAATTAGTTCCTCACGGACTGAATTAATTCTTTAGGATTGATTGAATTACTTTCTTACTGAATTAATTCCTTACGGACTGAATGAATTCCCTACGGACTGAATTAATTCCTTACGTACTGAACTTATTCCTTACGGACTGAATTAATTCCTTACGGACTGAATTAATTCCTTACGGACTGAATTATTACATTACGGACTGAATTAAATCCTTACGGACCGAATTAATTCTTTACGGACTGAATTAATTCCTTACGGACTTAATTAATTCGTTACGGACTGAATTAATTTCTTACGGACTGAATTAATTCCTTACGGACTGAATTAGTTCCTCACGGACTGAATTAATTCTTTAGGATTGATTGAATTACTTTCTTACTGAATTAATTCCTTACGGACTGAATGAATTCCCTACGGACTGAATTAATTTCAAACGGACTGAATTAATTCCTTACGGACCTAATTAATCCATTACGGACTGAATTAATTCCTTACGTACTGAACTTATTCCTTACGGACTGAATTAATTCCTTACGGACTGAATTATTACATTACGGACTGAATTAAATCCTTACGGACAGGATTAATTCCTTACGGACTGAATTAATTCCTTACGGACTTAACTAATTCCTTACGGACTGAATTAATTCCTTGCGGACTGAATTAATTCCTTACGGACTGAATTATTTCCTTACGGACTGAATTAATTCTTTAGGATTGATTGAATTCCTTTCTTACTGAATTAATTCCTTACGGACTGAATTAATTCCTTACGGACTGAATTAATTCCTTACGGACTGAATTAATTCCTTACTGGCTGAATTAATACCTTACGGACTGAATTAAGTCCTTACGGAACGAATTAATTCCTTACGGACTGAATTAATTCCTTACGGACTTAATTAATTCCTTACGGACTGAATTAATTCCTTACGGACTGAATTAATACCTTACGGACTGAATTAGTTCCTCACGGACTGAATTAATTCTTTAGGATTGATTGAATTACTTTCTTACTGAATTAATTCCTTACGGACTGAATGAATTCCCTACGGACTGAATTAATTCCTTACGTACTGAACTTATTCCTTACGGACTGAATTAATTCCTTACGGACTGAATTAATTCCTTACGGACTGAATTATTACATTACGGACTGAATTAAATCCTTACGGACCGAATTAATTCCTTACGGACTGAATTAATTCCTTACGGACTTAATTAATTCGTTACGGACTGAATTAATTTCTTACGGACTGAATTAATTCCTTACGGACTGAATTAGTTCCTCACGGACTGAATTAATTCTTTAGGATTGATTGAATTACTTTCTTACTGAATTAATTCCTTACGGACTGAATGAATTCCCTACGGACTGAATTAATTTCAAACGGACTGAATTAATTCCTTACGGACCTAATTAATCCATTACGGACTGAATTAATTCCTTACGTACTGAACTTATTCCTTACGGACTGAATTAATTCCTTACGGACTGAATTATTACATTACGGACTGAATTAAATCCTTACGGACAGGATTAATTCCTTACGGACTGAATTAATTCCTTACGGACTTAACTAATTCCTTACGGACTGAATTAATTCCTTGCGGACTGAATTAATTCCTTACGGACTGAATTATTTCCTTACGGACTGAATTAATTCTTTAGGATTGATTGAATTCCTTTCTTACTGAATTAATTCCTTACGGACTGAATTAATTCCTTACGGACTGAATTAATTCCTTACGGACTGAATTAATTCTTTAGGATTGATTGATTTCCATTCTTACTGAATTAATTCCTTACGGACTGAATTAATTCTTTAGGATTGATTGAATTCCATTCTTACTGAATTAATTATTTACGGACTGAATTAATTCCTTACGGACTGAATTAATTTCATACGGACTGAATTAATTCATTACGGACTTAATTAATCCATTACGGACTGAATTTATTCCTTACGTACTGAACTTATTCCTTACGGACTGAATTAATTCCTTACGGACTGAATTAATTCCTTACGGACTGAATTAATACCTTACGGACTGAATTAAATCCTTACGGACTGAATTAATTCCTTACGGACCTAATTAATTCCTTACGGACGGACTTAATTCTTTACGGACTTAATTAATTCCTTACGGACTTAATTAATTCCTTACGTGCTTAATTAATTCCTTACGGTCTGAATTAATTCCGTACGGATTTAATTAATACCTTACAGACTGAATTGATTCCTTACGGACTGAATTAATTCATAATGGACTTAATTAATTCCGTAAGGAATACATGAATTAATTACGGACTGAAATAATTCCTTACGGACTGAATTAATTCCTTACGGACTGAATTAATTCCTTACGGACTGAATTAATTCCTTACGGACTGAATTAATTCCTTACGGATTTAATTAATTCCTTACAGAGTGAATTATTTCCTTACGGACTGAATTAATTCTTTAGGATTGATTGAATTCCGTTCTTACTGAATTAATTCCTTACGGACTGAATTAATTCCTTAATTAATTCCTTACGGACTGAATTAATTCCTTACGGACTGAATTATTACATTACGGACTGAATTAAATCCTTACGGACAGGATTAATTCCTTACGGACTGAATTAATTCCTTACGGACTTAATTAATTCCTTACGGACTGAATTAATTGCTTACGGACTGAATTAATTCCTTACGGACTGAATTATTTCCTTACGGACTGAATTAATTCTTTAGGATTGATTGATTTCCATTCTTACTGAATTAATTCCTTACGGACTGAATTAATTCTTTAGGATTGATTGAATTCCATTCTTACTGAATTAATTCCTTACGGACTGAATTAATTCCTTACGGACTGAATTAATTTCATACGGACTGAATTAATTCATTACGGACTTAATTAATCCATTACGTACTGAACTTATTTCTTACGGACTGAATTAATTCCCTACGGACTGAATTAATTCCTTACGGACTGAATTAATACCTTACGGACTGAATTAAATCCTTACGGACTGAATTAATTCCTTACGGACTTAATTAATTCCTTATGGACTTAATTAATTCCTTACGGACTTAATTAATTCCTTACGGACTAAATTAATTCCTTACGGACTGAATTAATTCATTACGGACTGAATTAATTCCTTACGGACCTAATTAATTCCTTACGGACGGACTTAATTATTTACGGACTTAATTAATTCCTTACGTGCTTAATTTATTCCTTACGGTCTGAATTAATTCCGTACGGATTTAATTAATACCTTACGGACTGAATTAATTCCTTACGGACTGAATTAATTCATTATGGACTTAATTAATTCCGTAAGGAATAAATGAATTAATTACGGACTGAAATAATTCCTTACGGACTGAATTAATTCCTTACGGACTGAATTAATTCCTTACGGACTGAATTAATTCCTTACGGATTTAATTAATTCCTTACAGAGTGAATTATTTCCTTACGGACTGAATTAATTCTTTAGGATTGATTGAATTCCGTTCTTACTGAATTAATTCCTTACGGACTGAATTAATTCCTTAATTAATTCCTTACGGACTGAATTAATTCCTTACGGACTGAATTATTACATTACGGACTGAATTAAATCCTTACGGACAGGATTAATTCCTTACGGACTGAATTAATTCCTTACGGACTTAATAATTCCTTACGGACTGAATTAATTCCTTACGGACTGAATTAATTCCTCACGGACTGAATTATTTCCTTACGGACTGAATTAATTCCTTACGGACTGAATTAATACCTTACGGACTGAATTAATTCCTTACGGACAGAATTAATTCCTTACGGACTTAATTAATTCCTTACGGACTGAATTATTTCCTTACGGACTGAATTAATTCTTTAGGATTGATTGATTTCCATTCTTACTGAATTAATTCCTTACGGACTGAATTAAATCTTTAGGATTGATTGAATTCCATTCTTACTGAATTAATTCCTTACGGACTGAATTAATTTCTTACGGACTGAATTAATTTCATACGGACTGAATTAATTCATTACGGACTTAATTAATCCATTACGGACTGAATTTATTCCTTACGTACTGAACTTATTCCTTACGGACTGAATTAATTAATTACGGACTGAATTAATTCTTTAGGATTGATTGAATTCCTTTCTTATTGAATTAATTCCTTACGGACTCAATTAATTCCTTACGGTCTGAATTAAGTCCTTACGGATTTAATTAATTCCTTACGGACTGAATTAATTCCTTACGGACTGAATTAATTCCTTACGGACTGAATTAATTCCTTACGGACTGAATAAATTCCTTTCGGACTGAATTAATTCCTTAAGGACTGAATTATTTCCTTACGGACTGAATTAATTCTTTAGGATTGATTGAATTCCGTTCTTACTGAATTAATTCCTTACGGACTGAATTAATTCCTTAATTAATTCCTTACGGACTGAATTAATTTCATACGGACTGAATTAATTCATTACGGACTTAATTAAGCAATTACGGACTTAATTAATTCCTTACGTACTGAACTTATTCCTTACGGACTGAATTAATTCCTTACGGACTGAATTAATTCCTTACGGACTGAATTAAATCCTTACGGACCGAATTAATTCCTTACGGACTGAATTAATTAATTACGGACTTAATTAATACCTTACGGACTGAATTAATTCCTTACGGACTGAATTAATTCCTTACGGACTGAATTAATTCCTTACGGACTGAATTAATTCCTTACGGATTTAATTAATTCCTTACGGACTGAATTAATTCCTTACGGACTGAATTAATTCCTTACAGACTGAATTAATTCCTTACGGATTTAATTAATTCCTTACGGACTGAGTTAATTCCTTACGGACTGAATTAATTCCTTACGGACTGAATTAATTCCTTACGGACTGAATTAATTCCTTTCGGACTGAATTAATTCCTTAAGGACTGAATTATTTCCTTACGGACTGAATTAATTCTTTAGGATTGATTGAATTCCGTTCTTACTGAATTAATTCCTTACGGACTGAATTAATTCCTTACTGGCTGAATTAATACCTTACGGACTGAATTAAATCCTTACGGAACGAATTAATTCCTTACGGACTGAATTAATTCCTTACGGACTTAATTAATTCCTTACGGACTGAATTAATTCCTTACGGACTGAATTAATACCTTACGGACTGAATTAGTTCCTCACGGACTGAATTAATTCTTTAGGATTGATTGAATTACTTTCTTACTGAATTAATTCCTTACGGACTGAATGAATTACCTACGGACTGAATTAATTCCTTACGTACTGAACTTATTCCTTACGGACTGAATTAATTCCTTACGGACTGAATTAATTCCTTACGGACTGAATTATTACATTACGGACTGAATTAAATCCTTACGGACCGAATTAATTCCTTACGGACTGAATTAATTCCTTACGGACTTAATTAATTCGTTACGGACTGAATTAATTTCTTACGGACTGAATTAATTCCTTACGGACTGAATTAGTTCCTCACGGACTGAATTAATTCTTTAGGATTGATTGAATTACTTTCTTACTGAATTAATTCCTTACGGACTGAATGAATTCCCTACGGACTGAATTAATTTCAAACGGACTGAATTAATTCCTTACGGACCTAATTAATCCATTACGGACTGAATTAATTCCTTACGTACTGAACTTATTCCTTACGGACTGAATTAATTCCTTACGGACTGAATTAATTCCTTACGGACTGAATTATTACATTACGGACTGAATTAAATCCTTACGGACAGGATTAATTCCTTACGGACTGAATTAATTCCTTACGGACTTAATTAATTCCTTACGGACTGAATTAATTCCTTACGGACTGAATTAATTCCTTACGGACTGAATTATTTCCTTACGGACTGAATTAATTCTTTAGGATTGATTGAATTCCATTCTTACTGAATTAATTCCTTACGGACTGAATTAATTCCTTACGGACTGAATTAATTCTTTAGGATTGATTGATTTCCATTCTTACTGAATTAATTCCTTACGGACTGAATTAATTCTTTAGGATTGATTGAATTCCATTCTTACTGAATTAATTCCTTACGGACTGAATTAATTCCTTACGGACTGAATTAATTTCATACAGACTGAATTAATTCATTACGGACTTAATTTATCCATTACGGACTGAATTTATTCCTTACGTACTGAACTTTTTCCTTACGGACTGAATTAATTCCTTACGGACTGAATTAATTCCTTACGGACTGAATTAATACCTTACGGACTGAATTAAATCCTTACGGACTGAATTAATTCCTTACGGACCTAATTAATTCCTTACGGACGGACTTAATTCTTTACGGACTTAATTAATTCCTTACGGACTTAATTAATTCCTTACGTGCTTAATTAATTCCTTACGGTCTGAATTAATTCCGTACGGATTTAATTAATACCTTACAGACTGAAATAATTCCTTACGGACTGAATTAATTCATTATGGATTTAATTAATTCCGTAGGAATAAATGAATTAATTACGGACTGAAATAATTCCTTACGGACTGAATTAATTCCTTACGGACTGAATTAATTCCTTACGGACTGAATTAATTCCTTACGGATTTAATTAATTCCTTACAGAGTGAATTATTTCCTTACGGACTGAATTAATCCTTTAGGATTGATTGAATTCCGTTCTTACTGAATTAATTCCTTACGGACTGAATTAATTCCTTAACTAATTCCTTACGGACTGAATTAATTCCTTACGGACTGAATTATTACATTACGGACTGAATTAAATCCTTACGGACAGGATTAATTCCTTACGGACTGAATTAATTTCTTACGGACTTAATTAATTCCTTACGGACTGAATTAATTCCTTACGGACTGAATTAATTCCTTACGGACTGAATTATTTCCTTACGGACTGAATTAATTCTTTAGGATTGATTGAATTCCTTTCTTACTGAATTAATTCCTTACGGACTGAATTAATTCCTTACGGACTGAATTAATTCTTTAGGATTGATTGATTTCCATTCTTACTGAATTAATTCCTTACGGACTGAATTAATTTCATACGGACTGAATTAATTCATTACGGACTTAATTAATCCATTACGTACTGAACTTATTTCTTACGGACTGAATTAATTCCTTACGGACTGAATTAATTCCTTACGGACTGAATTAATACCTTACGGACTGAATTAATTCCTTACGGACTGAATTAATTCCTTACGGACTTAATTAATTCCTTACGGACTTAATTAATTCATTACGGACTGAATTAATTCCTTACGGACCTAATTAATTCCTTACGGACGGACTTAATTCTTTACGGACTTAATTAATTCCTTACGGACTTAATTAATTCCTTACGTGCTTAATTTATTCCTTACGGTCTGAATTAATTCCGTACGGATTTAATTAATACCTTACGGACTGAATTAATTCCTTACGGACTGAATTAATTCATTATGGACTTAATTAATTCCGTAAGGAATAAATGAATTAATTACGGACTGAAATAATTCCTTACGGACTGAAATAATTCCTTACGGATTTAATTAATTCCTTACAGAGTGAATTATTTCCTTACGGACTGAATTAATTCTTTAGGATTGATTGAATTCCGTTCTTACTGAATTAATTCCTTACGGACTGAATTAATTCCTTAATTAATTCCTTACGGACTGAATTAATTCCTTACGGACTGAATTATTACATTACGGACTGAATTAAATCCTTACGGACAGGATTAATTCCTTACGGACTGAATTAATTCCTTACGGACTTAATTAATTCCTTACGGACTTAATTAATCCATTACGGACTGAATTAATTCCTTACGTACTGAACTTATTCCTTACGGACTGAATTAATTCCTTACGGACTGAATTAATACCTTACGGACTGAATTAAATCCTTACGGACAGAATTAATTCCTTACGGACTGAATTAATTCCTTACGGACTTAATTAATTCCTTACGGACTGAATTATTTCCTTACGGACTGAATTAATTCTTTAGGATTGATTGATTTCCATTCTTACTGAATTAATTCCTTACGGACTGAATTAATTCCTTACGGACTGAATTAATACCTTACGGACTGAATTAAATCCTTACGGACTGAATTAATTCCTTACGGACCTAATTAATTCCTTACGGACGGACTTAATTCTTTACGGACTTAATTAATTCCTTACGGACTTAATTAATTCCTTACGTGCTTAATTAATTCCTTACGGTCTGAATTAATTCCGTACGGATTTAATTAATACCTTACAGACTGAAATAATTCCTTACGGACTGAATTAATTCATTATGGATTTAATTAATTCCGTAGGAATAAATGAATTAATTACGGACTGAAATAATTCCTTACGGACTGAATTAATTCCTTACGGACTGAATTAATTCCTTACGGACTGAATTAATTCCTTACGGATTTAATTAATTCCTTACAGAGTGAATTATTTCCTTACGGACTGAATTAATCGTTTAGGATTGATTGAATTCCGTTCTTACTGAATTAATTCCTTACGGACTGAATTAATTCCTTAATTAATTCCTTACGGACTGAATTAATTCCTTACGGACTGAATTATTACATTACGGACTGAATTAAATCCTTACGGACAGGATTAATTCCTTACGGACTGAATTAATTCCTTACGGACTTAATTAATTCCTTACGGACTGAATTAATTCCTTACGGACTGAATTAATTCCTTACGGACTGAATTATTTCCTTACGGACTGAATTAATTCTTTAGGATTGATTGAATTCCTTTCTTACTGAATTAATTCCTTACGGACTGAATTAATTCCTTACGGACTGAATTAATTCTTTAGGATTGATTGATTTCCATTCTTACTGAATTAATTCCTTACGGACTGAATTAATTTCATACGGACTGAATTAATTCATTACGGACTTAATTAATCCATTACGTACTGAACTTATTTCTTACGGACTGAATTAATTCCTTACGGACTGAATTAATTCCTTACGGACTGAATTAATACCTTACGGACTGAATTAATTCCTTACGGACTGAATTAATTCCTTACGGACTTAATTAATTCCTTACGGACTTAATTAATTCCTTACGGACTGAATTAATTCATTACGGACTGAATTAATTCCTTACGGACCTAATTAATTCCTTACGGACGGACTTAATTCTTTACGGACTTAATTAATTCCTTACCGACTTAATTAATTCCTTACGTGCTTAATTTATTCCTTACGGTCTGAATTAATTCCGTACGGATTTAATTAATACCTTACGGACTGAATTAATTCCTTTCGGACTGAATTAATTCATTATGGACTTAATTAATTCCGTAAGGAATAAATGAATTAATTACGGACTGAAATAATTCCTTACGGACTGAAATAAATCCTTACGGATTTAATTAATTCCTTACAGAGTGAATTATTTCCTTACGGACTGAATTAATTCTTTAGGATTGATTGAATTCCGTTCTTACTGAATTAATTCCTTACGGACTGAATTAATTCCTTAATTAATTCCTTACGGACTGAATTAATTCCTTACGGACTGAATTATTACATTACGGACTGAATTAAATCCTTACGGACAGGATTAATTCCTTACGGACTGAATTAATTCCTTACGGACTTAATTAATTCCTTACGGACTGAATTAATTCCTTACGGACTGAATTAATTCCTTACGGACTGAATTATTTCCTTACGGACTGAATTAATTCCTTACGGACTGAATTAATACCTTACGGACTGAATTAATTCCTTACGTACTGAACTTATTCCTTACGGACTGAATTAATTCCTTACGGACTGAATTAATACCTTACGGACTGAATTAAATCCTTACGGACTGAATTAATACCTTACGGACTGAATTAAATCCTTACGGACAGAATTAATTCCTTACGGACTGAATTAATTCCTTACGGACTTAATTAATTCCTTACGGACTGAATTATTTCCTTACGGACTGAATTAATTCTTTAGGATTGATTGATTTCCATTCTTACTGAATTAATTCCTTACGGACTGAATTAATTGTTTAGGATTGATTGAATTCCATTCTTACTGAATTAATTCCTTACGGACTGAATTAATTTCTTACGGACTGAATTAATTTCATACGGACTGAATTAATTCATTCGGACTTAATTAATCCATTACGGACTGAATTTATTCCTTACGGACTGAACTTATTCCTTACGGACTGAATTAGTTAATTACGGACTGAATTAATTCTTTAGGATTGATTGAATTCCTTTCTTACTGAATTAATTCCTTACGGACTCAATTAATTCCTTACGGTCTGAATTAATTCCTTACGGACTGAATTAAATCCTTACGGACAGAATTAATTCCTTACGGACTGAATTAATTCCTTACGGACTTAATTAATTCCTTACGGACTGAATTATTTCCTTACGGACTGAATTAATTCTTTAGGATTGATTGATTTCCATTCTTACTGAATTAATTCCTTACGGACTGAATTAATTGTTTAGGATTGATTGAATTCCATTCTTACTGAATTAATTCCTTACGGACTGAATTAATTTCTTACGGACTGAATTAATTTCATACGGACTGAATTAATTCATTCGGACTTAATTAATCCATTACGGACTGAATTTATTCCTTACGGACTGAACTTATTCCTTACGGACTGAATTAATTAATTACGGACTGAATTAATTCTTTAGGATTGATTGAATTCCTTTCTTACTGAATTAATTCCTTACGGACTCAATTAATTCCTTACGGTCTGAATTAATTCCTTACGGATTTAATTAATTCCTTACGGACTGAATTAATTCCTTACGGACTGAATTAATTCCTTACGGACTGAATTAATTCCTTACGGACTGAATTAATTCCTTTCGGACTGAATTAATTCCTTAAGGACTGAATTATTTCCTTACGGACTGAATTAATTCTTTAGGATTGATTGAATTCCGTTCTTACTGAATTAATTCCTTGCGGACTGAATTAATTCCTTAATTAATTCCTTACGGACTGAATTAATTCCTTAATTAATTCCTTACGGACTGAATTAATTTCATACGGACTGAATTAATTCATTACGGACTTAATTAAGCCATTACGGACTTAATTAATTCCTTACGTACTGAACTTATTCCTTACGGACTGAATTAATTCCTTACGGACTGAATTAATTCCTTACGGACTGAATTAAATCCTTACGGACCGAATTAATTCCTTACGGACTGAATTAATTCCTTACGGACTTAATTAATACCTTACGGACTGAATTAATTCCTTACGGACTGAATTAATACCTTACGGACTGAATTAATTCCTTACGGACTGAATTAATTCCTTACGGACTGAATTATTTCCTTACGGACTGAATTAATTCTTTAGGATTGATTGAATTCCTTTCTTATTGAATTAATTCCTTACGGACTGAATTAATTCCTTACGGACTGAATTAATTCTTTAGGATTGATTGATTTCCATTCTTACTGAATTAATTCCTTACGGACTGAATTAATTCTTTAGGATTGATTGAATTCCATTCTTACTGAATTAATTCCTTACGGACTGAATTAATTCCTTACGGACTGAATTAATTTCATACGGACTGAATTAATTCATTACGGACTTAATTAATCCATTCGGACTGAATTTATTCCTTACGTACTGAACTTATTTCTTACGGACTGAATTAATTCCTTACGGACTGAATTAATTCCTTACGGACTGAATTAATACCTTACGGACTGAATTAAATCCTTACGGACTGAATTAATTCCTTACGGACTTAATTAATTCCTTACGGACTTAATTAATTCCTTACGGACTAAATTATTTCCTTACGGACAGGATTAATTCCTTACGGACTGAATTAATTCCTTAGGGACAGGATTAATTCCTTACGGACTGAATTAATTCCTTACGGACTGAATTAATTCCTTACGGACTGAATTATTTCCTTACGGACTGAATTAAATCCTTACGGACCGAATTAATTCCTTACGGACTGAATTAATTCCTTACGGACTTAATTAATACCTTACGGACTGAATTAATTCCTTACGGACTGAATTAATTCCTTACGGACTGAATTAATTCCTTACGGACTGAATTAATTCCTTACGGACTGAATTATTTCCTTACGGACTGAATTAATTCCTTACGGACTGAATTAATTCCTTACGGACTGAATTAATTTCATACGGACTGAATTAATTCATTACGGACTTAATTAATCCATTCGGACTGAATTTATTCCTTACGTACTGAACTTATTTCTTACGGACTGAATTAATTCCTTACGGACTGAATTAATTCCTTACGGACTGAATTAATACCTTACGGACTGAATTAAATCCTTACGGACTGAATTAATTCCTTACGGACTTAATTAATTCCTTACGGACTTAATTAATTCCTTACGGACTTAATTAATTCCTTACGGACTAAATTATTTCCTTACGGACAGGATTAATTCCTTATGGACTGAATTAATTCCTTAGGGACAGGATTAATTCCTTACGGACTGAATTAATTCCTTACGGACTGAATTAATTCCTTACGGACTGAATTATTTCCTTACGGACTGAATTAAATCCTTACGGACCGAATTAATTCCTTACGGACTGATTTAATTCCTTACGGACTTAATTAATACCTTACGGACTGAATTAATTCCTTACGGACTGAATTAATTCCTTACGGACTGAATTATTTCCTTACAGACTGAATTAATTCTTTAGGATTGATTGAATTCCTTTCTTATTGAATTAATTCCTTACGGACTGAATTATTTCCTAACGGACTGAATTAATTCTTTAGTATTGATTGAATTCCTTTTTTACTGAATTAATTCCTTACGGACTGAATTAATTTATTACGGACTTAATTAATCCATTACGGACTGAATTAATTCCTTACGGACTGAATTAATACCTTACGGACTGAATTAAATCCTTACGGACAGAATTAATTCCTTACGGACTGAATTAATTCCTTACGGACTTAATTAATTCCTTACGGACTGAATTATTTCCTTACGGACTGAATTAATTCTTTAGGATTGATTGATTTCCATTCTTACTGAATTAATTCCTTACGGACTGAATTAATTCTTTAGGATTGATTGAATTAAATTCTTACTGAATTAATTCCTTACGGACTGAATTAATTCCTTACGGTCTGAATTAATTCCTTACGGATTTAATTAATTCCTTACGGACTGAATTAATTCCTTACGGACTGAATTAATTCCTTACGGACTGAATTAATTCCTTACGGATTTAATTAATTCCTTACGGACTGAATTAATTCCTTACGGACTGAATTAATTCCTTACGGACTGAATTAATTCCTTACGGACTGAATTAATTCCTTTCGGACTGAATTAATTCTTTAGGATTGATTGAATTCCGTTCTTATTGAATTAATTCCTTACGGACTGAATTAATTCCTTAATTTATTCCTTACGGACTGAATTAATTTCATACGGACTGAATTAATTCATTACGGACTTAATTAATCCATTACGGACTTAATTAATTCCTTACGGACTTAATTAATCCATTACGGACTTAATTAATTCCTTACGTACTGAATTAATTCCTTACGGGCTGAATTAATACCTTACGGACTGAATTAAATCCTTACGGATCGAATTAATTCCTTACGGACTGAATTAATTCCTTACGGAATTAATTATTTCCTTACGGACTGAATTAATTCCTTACGGACTGAATTAATACCTTACGGACTGAATTAGTTCCTCACGGACTGAATTAATTCTTTAGGATTGATTGAATTACTTTCTTACTGAATTAATTCCTTACGGACTGAATGAATTCCCTACGGACTGAATTAATTTCATACGGACTGAATTAATTCCTTACGGACCTAATTAATCCATTACGGACTGAATTAATTCCTTACGTACTGAACTTATTCCTTACGGACTGAATTAATTCCTTACGGACTGAATTAATTCCTTACGGACTGAATTATTACATTACGGACTGAATTAAATCCGTACGGACAGGATTAATTCCTTACGGACTGAATTAATTCCTTACGGACTTAATTAATTCCATACGGACTGAATTAATTCCTTACGGACTGAATTAATTCCTTACGGACTGAATTATTTCCTTACGGACTGAAAAAATTCTTTAGGATTGATTGAATTCCTTTCTTACTGAATTAATTCCTTACGGACTGAATTATTTCCTTACGGACTGAATTAATTCTTTAGGATTGATTGAATTCCTTTCTTATTGAATTAATTCCTTACGGACTGAATTAGTTCCTTACGGACTGAATTAATTCTTTAGGATTGATTGATTTCCATTCTTACTGAATTAATTCCTTACGGACTGAATTAATTCTTTAGGATTGATTGAATTCCATTCTTACTGAATTAATTCCTTACGGACTGAATTAATTCCTTACGGACTGAATTAATTTCATACGGACTGAATTAATCCATTACGGACTGAATTTATTCCTTACGTACTGAACTTATTCCTTACGGACTGAATTAATTCCTTACGGACTGAATTAATTCCTTACGGACTGAATTAATACCTTACGGACTGAATTAATTCCTTACGGACTTAATTAATTCCTTACGGACTTAATTAATTCCTTACGGACTTAATTAATTCCTTACGTGCTTAATTAATTCCTTACGGTCTGAATTAATTACGTACGGATTTAATTAATTCCTTACGGACTGAATTAATTCCTTACGGACTGAATTAATTCATTATGGACTTAATGAATTCCGTAAGGAATAAATGAATTAATTACGGACTGAAATAATTCCTTACGGACTGAATTAGTTCCTTACGGACTGAATTAATTCCTTACGGACTGAATTAATTCCTTACGCACTGAATTAATTCCTTACGGACTTAATTAATTCCTTACAGAGTGAATTAATTCCTTACGGACTGAATTATTTCCTTACGGACTGAATTAATTCCTTACGGACTGAATTAATACCTTACGGACTGAATTAATTCCTTACGGACTGAATTAATACCTTACGGACTGAATTAATTCCTTACGGACTTAATTAATTCCTTACGGACTTAATTAATTCCTTACGGACTTAATTAATTCCTTACGTGCTTAATTAATTCCTTACGGTCTGAATTAATTACGTACGGATTTAATTAATTCCTTACGGACTGAATTAATTCCTTACGGACTGAATTAATTCATTATGGACTTAATGAATTCCGTAAGGAATAAATGAATTAATTACGGACTGAAATAATTCCTTACGGACTGAATTAGTTCCTTACGGACTGAATTAATTCCTTACGGACTGAATTAATTCCTTACGGACTGAATTAATTCCTTACGGACTTAATTAATTCCTTACAGAGTGAATTAATTCCTTACGGACTGAATTATTTCCTTACGGACTGAATTAATTCCTTACGGACTGAATTAATACCTTACGGACTGAATTAATTCCTTACGGACTGAATTAATTCCTTACGGACTGAATTATTTCCTTACGGACTGAATTAATTCTTTAGGATTGATTGAATTCCTTTCTTATTGAATTAATTCCTTACGGACTGAATTAATTCCTTAATTAATTCCTTACGGACTGAATTAATTTCATACGGACTGAATTAATTTATTACGTACTGAACTTATTCCTTACGGACTGAGTTAATTCCTTACGGACTGAATTAATACCTTACGGACTGAATTAAATCCTTACGGACAGAATTAATTCCTTACGGACTGAATTAATTCCTTATGGACTTAATTAATTCCTTACGGACTGAATTATTTCCTTACGGACTGAATTAATTCCTTATTATTGATTGATTTCCATTCTTACTGAATTAATTCCTTACGGACTGAATTAATTCTTTAGGATTGATTGAATTCCATTCTTACTGAATTAATTCCTTACGGACTGAATTAATTCCTTACGGACTGAATTAATTTCATACGGACTGGATTAATTCATTACGGACTTAATTAATCAATTACGGACTGAATTTATTCCTTATGTACTGATCTTATTCCTTACGGATTGAATTAATTCCTTACCGACTGAATTAATTCCTTACGGGCTGAATTAATACCTAACGGACTGTATTAAATCCTTACGGATCGAATTAATTCCTTACGGACTGAATTAATTCCTTACGGAATTAATTATTTCCTTACGGACTGAATTAATTCCTTACGGACTGAATTAATACCTTACGGACTGAATTAGTTCCTCACGGACTGAATTAATTCTTTAGGATTGATTGAATTACTTTCTTACTGAATTAATTCCTTACGGACTGAATGAATTCCCTACGGACTGAATTAATTTCATACGGACTGAATTAATTCCTTACGGACCTAATTAATCCATTACGGACTGAATTAATTCCTTACGTACTGAAATATTCCTTACGGACTGAATTAATTCCTTACGGACTGAATTAATTCCTTACGGACTGAATTATTACATTACGGACTGAATTAAATCCTTACGGACTGAATTAATTCCTTATGGACTTAATTAATTCCTTACGGACTGAATTATTTCCTTACGGACTGAATTAATTCTTTATTATTGATTGATTTCCATTCTTACTGAATTAATTCCTTACGGACTGAATTAATTCCTTACGGACTGAATTAATTTCATACGGACTGGATTAATTCATTACGGACTTAATTAATCAATTACGGACTGAATTTATTCCTTATGTACTGATCTTATTCCTTACGGATTGAATTAATTCCTTACCGACTGAATTAATTCCTTACGGGCTGAATTAATACCTAACGGACTGAATTAAATCCTTACGGATCGAATTAATTCCTTACGGACTGAATTAATTCCTTGCGGAACTAATTATTTCCTTACGGACTGAATTAATTCCTTACGGACTGAATTAATACCTTACGGACTGAATTAGTTCCTCACGGACTGAATTAATTCTTTAGGATTGATTGAATTACTTTCTTACTGAATTAATTCCTTACGGACTGAATGAATTCCCTACGGACTGAATTAATTTCATACGGACTGAATTAATTCCTTACGGACCTAATTAATCCATTACGGACTGAATTAATTCCTTACGTACTGAAATATTCCTTACGGACTGAATTAATTCCTTACGGACTGAATTAATTCCTTACGGACTGAATTATTACATTACGGACTGAATTAAATCCTTACGGACAGGATTAATTCCTTACGGACTGAATTAATTCCTTACGGACTTAATTAATTCCATACGGACTGAATTAATTCCTTACGGACTGAATTAATTCCTTACGGACTGAATTATTTCCTTACGGACTGAAAAAATTCTTTAGGATTGATTGAATTCCTTTCTTACTGAATTAATTCCTTACGGACTGAATTAATTCCTTACGGACTGAATTAATTCCTTACGGACTAAATTAATACCTTACGGACTGAATTAATTCCTTACGGACTGAATTAATTCCTTACGGACTGAATTATTTCCTTACGGACTGAATTAATTCTTTAGGATTGATTGAATTCCTTTCTTATTGAATTAATTCCTTACGGACTGAATTAATTCCTTACGGACTGAATTAATTCTTTAGGATTGATTGATTTCCATTCTTACTGAATTAAATCCTTACGGACTGAATTAATTCTTTAGGATTGATTGAATTCCATTCATACTGAATTAATTCCTTACGGACTGAATTAATTCCTTACGGACTGAATTAATTTCATACGGACCGAATTAATCCATTACGGACTGAATTTATTCCTTACGTACTGAACTTATTCCTTACGGACTGAATTAATTCCTTACGGACTGAATTAATTCCTTACGGACTGAATTAATACCTTACGGACTGAATTAATTCCTTACGGACTTAATTAATTCCTTACGGACTTAATTAATTCCTTACGCACTTAATTAATTCCTTACGGACTTAATTAATTCCTTACGAGCTTAATTAATTCCTTACGGTCTGAATTAATTACGTACGGATTTAATTAATTCCTTACGGACTGAATTAATTCCTTACGGACTGAATTAATTCATTATGGACTTAATGAATTCCGTTCCGTAAGGAATAAATGAATTAATTACGGACTGAAATAATTCCTTACGGACTGAATTAGTTCCTTACGGACTGAAATAATTCCTTACGGACTGAATTAATTCCTTACGGACTGAATTAATTCCTTACGGACTTAATTAATTCCTTACAGAGTGAATTAATTCCTTACGGACTGAATTATTTCCTTACGGACTGAATTAATTCCTTACGGACTGAATTAATACCTTACGGACTGAATTAATTCCTTACGGACTGAATTAATTCCTTACGGACTGAATTATTTCCTTACGGACTGAATTAATTCTTTAGGATTGATTGAATTCCTTTCTTATTGAATTAATTCCTTACGGACTGAATTAATTCCTTAATTAATTCCTTACGGACTGAATTAATTTCATACGGACTGAATTAATTAATTACGTACTGAACTTATTCCTTACGGACTGAGTTAATTCCTTACGGACTGAATTAATACCTTACGGACTGAATTAAATCCTTACGGACAGAATTAATTCCTTACGGACTGAATTAATTCCTTATGGACTTAATTAATTCCTTACGGACTGAATTATTTCCTTACGGACTGAATTAATTCTTTAGGATTGATTGATTTCCATTCTTACTGAATTAATTCCTTACGGACTGAATTAATTCTTTAGGATTGATTGAATTCCATTCTTACTGAATTAATTCCTTACGGACTGAATTAATTCCTTACGGACTGAATTAATTTCATACGGACTGGATTAATTCATTACGGACTTAATTAATCCATTACGGACTGAATTTATTCCTTACGTACTGAACTTATTCCTTACGGACTGAATTAATTCCTTACGGACTGAATTAATTCCTTACGGACTGAATTAGTTCCTCACGGACTGAATTAATTCTTTAGGATTGATTGAATTCCTTTCTTACTGAATGAATTCCTTACGGACTGAATGAATTCCTTACGGACTGAATGAATTCCTTACGGACTGATTTAATTTCATACGGACTGAATTAATACCTTACGGACTGAATTAAATCCTTACGGACCGAATTAATTCCTTACGGTCTGAATTAATTCCTTACGGATTTAATTAATTCCTTACGGACTGAATTAATTCCTTACGGACTGAATTAATTCCTTACGGACTGAATTAATTCCTTACGGACTGAAATAATTCCTTTCGGACTGAATTAATTCCTTAAGGACTGAATTATTTCCTTACGGACTGAATTAATTCTTTAGGATTGATTGAATTCCGTTCTTACTGAATTAATTCCTTACGGACTGAATTAATTCCTTAATTAATTCCTTACGGACTGAATTAATTTCATACGGACTGAATTAATTCATTACGGACTTAATTAATCCATTACGGACATAATTAATTCCTTACGTACTGAACTTATTCCTTACGGACTGAATTAATTCCTTACGGACTGAATTAATTCCTTACGGGCTGAATTAATACCTTACGGACTGAATTAAATCCTTACGGACCAAATTAATTCCTTACGGACAGAATTAATTCCTTACGGACTAAATTAATTCCTTACGGACTGAATTAATTCATTATGGACTTAATGAATTCCGTAAGGAATAAATGAATTAATTACGGACTGAAATAATTCCTTACGGACTGAATTAGTTCCTTACGGACTGAATTAATTCCTTACGGACTGAATTAATTCCTTACGGACTGAATTTATTCCTTACGGACTTAATTAATTCCTTACAGAGTGAATTAATTCCTTACGGACTGAATTATTTCCTTACGGACTGAATTGATTCCTTACGGACTGAATTAATACCTTACGGACTGAATTAATTCCTTACGGACTGAATTAATTCCTTACGGACTGAATTATTTCCTTACGGACTGAATTAATTCTTTAGGATTGATTGAATTCCTTTCTTATTGAATTAATTCCTTACGGACTGAATTAATTCCTTAATTAATTCCTTACGGACTGAATTAATTTCATACGGACTGAATTAATTTATTACGTACTGAACTTATTCCTTACGGACTGAGTTAATTCCTTACGGACTGAATTAATACCTTACGGACTGAATTAAATCCTTACCCACCGAATTAATTCCTTACGGACTGAATTAATTCCTTACGGACTTAATTAATTCCTTACGGACTGAATTAATTCCTTTCGGACTGAATTAATTCCTTACGGACTGAATTATTTCCTCACTGACTGAATTAATTCTTTAGGATTGATTGAATTCCTTTCTTACTGAATTAATTCCTTACGGACTGAATGAATTCCTTACGGACTGATTTAATTTCATACGGACTGAATTAATTCCTTACGGACTTAATTAATTCCTTACGGACTGAATTATTACATTACGGACTGAATTAATTCCTTACGGACAGAATTAATTCCTTACGGACTGAATTAATTCCTTACGGACTGAATTAATTCCTTACGGACTGAATTATTTCCTTACGGACTGAATTAATTCTTTAGGATTGATTGATTTCCATTCTTACTGAATGAATTCCTTACGGACTGAATGAATTCCTTACGGACTGAATGAATTCCTTACGGACTGATTTAATTTCATACGGACTGAATTAATACCTTACGGACTGAATTAAATCCTTACGGACCGAATTAATTCCTTACGGACTGAATTAATTCCTTACGGACTTAATTAATTCCTTACGGACTGAATTAATTCCTTTCGGACTGAATTAATTCCTTACGGACTGAATTATTTCCTCACTGACTGAATTAATTCTTTAGGATTGATTGAATTCCTTTCTTACTGAATTAATTCCTTACGGACTGAATGAATTCCTTACGGACAGAATTAATTCCTTACGGACTGAATTAATTCCTTACGGACTGAATTAATTCCTTACGGACTGAATTATTTCCTTACGGACTGAATTAATTCTTTAGGATTGATTGAATTCCTTTCTTACTGAATTAATTCCTTACGGAGTGAATTAATTCCTTACGGTCTGAATTAATTCCTTACGGATTTAATTAATTCCTTACGGACTGAATTAATTCCTTACGGACTGAATTAATTCCTTACGGACTGAATTAATTCCTTACGGACTGAAATAATTCCTTTCGGACTGAATTAATTCCTTAAGGACTGAATTAGTTCCTTACGGACTGAATTAATTCTTTAGGATTGATTGAATTCCGTTCTTACTGAATTAATTCCTTACGGACTGAATTAATTCCTTAATTAATTCCTTACGTACTGAACTTATTCCTTACGGACTGAATTAATTCCTTACGGACTGAATTAATTCCTTACGGGCTGAATTAATACCTTACGGACTGAATTAAATCCTTACGGACCAAATTAATTCCTTACGGACTGAATTAATTCCTTACGGACTAAATTAATTCCTTACGGACTGAATTAATTCATTATGGACTTAATGAATTCCGTAAGGAATAAATGAATTAATTACGGACTGAAATAATTCCTTACGGACTGAATTAGTTCCTTACGGACTGAATTAATTCCTTACGGACTGAATTAATTCCTTACGGACTGAATTAATTCCTTACGGACTTAATTAATTCCTTACAGAGTGAATTAATTCCTTACGGACTGAATTATTTCCTTACGGACAGAATTGATTCCTTACGGACTGAATTAATACCTTACGGACTGAATTAATTCCTTACGGACTGAATTAATTCCTTACGGACTGAATTATTTCCTTACGGACTGAATTAATTCTTTAGGATTGATTGAATTCCTTTCTTATTGAATTAATTCCTTACGGACTGAATTAATTCCTTAATTAATTCCTTACGGACTGAATTAATTTCATACGGACTGAATTAATTTATTACGTACTGAACTTATTCCTTACGGACTGAGTTAATTCCTTACGGACTGAATTAATACCTTACGGACTGAATTAAATCCTTACGGACCGAATTAATTCCTTACGGACTGAATTAATTCCTTACGGACTTAATTAATTCCTTACGGACTGAATTAATTCCTTTCGGACTGAATTAATTCCTTACGGACTGAATTATTTCCTCACTGACTGAATTAATTCTTTAGGATTGATTGAATTCCTTTCTTACTGAATTAATTCCTTACGGACTGAATGAATTCCTTACGGACTGATTTAATTTCATACGGACTGAATTAATTCCTTACGGACTTAATTAATTCCTTACGGACTGAATTATTACATTACGGACTGAATTAATTCCTTACGGACAGAATTAATTCCTTACGGACTGAATTAATTCCTTACGGACTGAATTAATTCCTTACGGACTGAATTATTTCCTTACGGACTGAATTAATTCTTTAGGATTGATTGAATTCCTTTCTTACTGAATTAATTCCTTACGGAGTGAATTAATTCCTTACGGTCTGAATTAATTCCTTACGGATTTAATTAATTCCTTACGGACTGAATTAATTCCTTACGGACTGAATTAATTCCTTACGGACTGAATTAATTCCTTACGGACTGAAATAATTCCTTTCGGACTGAATTAATTCCTTAAGGACTGAATTATTTCCTTACGGACTGAATTAATTCTTTAGGATTGATTGAATTCCGTTCTTACTGAATTAATTCCTTACGGACTGAATTAATTCCTTAATTAATTCCTTACGGACTGAATTAATTTCATACGGACTGAATTAATTCATTACGGACTTAATTAATCCATTACGGACATAATTAATTCCTTACGTACTGAACTTATTCCTTACGGACTGAATTAATTCCTTACGGGCTGAATTAATACCTTACGGACTGAATTAAATCCTTACGGACCAAATTAATTCCTTACGGACAGAATTAATTCCTTACGGACTAAATTAATTCCTTACGGACTGAATTAATTCATTATGGACTTAATGAATTCCGTAAGGAATAAATGAATTAATTACGGACTGAAATAATTCCTTACGGACTGAATTAGTTCCTTACGGACTGAATTAATTCCTTACGGACTGAATTAATTCCTTACGGACTGAATTTATTCCTTACGGACTTAATTAATTCCTTACAGAGTGAATTAATTCCTTACGGACTGAATTATTTCCTTACGGACTGAATTGATTCCTTACGGACTGAATTAATACCTTACGGACTGAATTAATTCCTTACGGACTGAATTAATTCCTTACGGACTGAATTATTTCCTTACGGACTGAATTAATTCTTTAGGATTGATTGAATTCCTTTCTTATTGAATTAATTCCTTACGGACTGAATTAATTCCTTAATTAATTCCTTACGGACTGAATTAATTTCATACGGACTGAATTAATTTATTACGTACTGAACTTATTCCTTACGGACTGAGTTAATTCCTTACGGACTGAATTAATACCTTACGGACTGAATTAAATCCTTACGGACCGAATTAATTCCTTACGGACTGAATTAATTCCTTACGGACTTAATTAATTCCTTACGGACTGAATTAATTCCTTTCGGACTGAATTAATTCCTTACGGACTGAATTATTTCCTCACTGACTGAATTAATTCTTTAGGATTGATTGAATTCCTTTCTTACTGAATTAATTCCTTACGGACTGAATGAATTCCTTACGGACTGATTTAATTTCATACGGACTGAATTAATTCCTTACGGACTTAATTAATTCCTTACGGACTGAATTATTACATTACGGACTGAATTAATTCCTTACGGACAGAATTAATTCCTTACGGACTGAATTAATTCCTTACGGACTGAATTAATTCCTTACGGACTGAATTATTTCCTTACGGACTGAATTAATTCTTTAGGATTGATTGAATTCCTTTCTTACTGAATTAATTCCTTACGGAGTGAATTAATTCCTTACGGTCTGAATTAATTCCTTACGGATTTAATTAATTCCTTACGGACTGAATTAATTCCTTACGGACTGAATTAATTCCTTACGGACTGAATTAATTCCTTACGGACTGAAATAATTCCTTTCGGGCTGAATTAATTCCTTAAGGACTGAATTATTTCCTTACGGACTGCATTAGTTCTTTAGGATTGATTGAATTCCGTTCTTACTGAATTAATTCCTTACGGACTGAATTAATTCCTTAATTAATTCCTTACGGACTGAATTAATTTCATACGGACTGAATTAATTCATTACGGACTTAATTAATCCATTACGGACTTAATTAATTCCTTACGTACTGAACTTATTCCTTACGGACTGAATTAATTCCTTACGGACTGAATTAATTCCTTACGGGCTGAATTAATACCTTACGGACTGAATTAATTCCTTACGGACCAAATTAATTCCTTACGGACTGAATTAATTCCTTACGGACTAAATTAATTCCTTACGGACTGAATTAATTCATTATGGACTTAATGAATTCCGTAAGGAATAAATGAATTAATTACGGACTGAAATAATTCCTTACGGACTGAATTAGTTCCTTACGGACTGAATTAATTCCTTACGGACTGAATTAATTCCTTACGGACTGAATTAATTCCTTACGGACTTAATTAATTCCTTACAGAGTGAATTAATTCCTTACGGACTGAATTATTTCCTTACGGACTGAATTGATTCCTTACGGACTGAATTAATACCTTACGGACTGAATTAATTCCTTACGGACTGAATTAATTCCTTACGGACTGAATTATTTCCTTACGGACTGAATTAATTCTTTAGGATTGATTGAATTCCTTTCTTATTGAATTAATTCCTTACGGACTGAATTAATTCCTTAATTAATTCCTTACGGACTGAACTTATTCCTTACGGACTGAGTTAATTCCTTACGGACTGAATTAATACCTTACGGACTGAATTAAATCCTTACGGACAGAATTAATTCCTTACGGACTGAATTAATTCCTTATGGATTTAATTAATTCCTTACGGACTGAATTATTTCCTTACGGACTGAATTAATTCTTTAGGATTGATTGATTTCCATTCTTACTGAATTAATTCCTTACGGACTGAATTAATTCTTTAGGATTGATTGAATTCCATTCTTACTGAATTAATTCCTTACGGACTGAATTAATTCCTTACGGACTGAATTAATTTCATACGGACTGGATTAATTCATTACGGACTTAATTAATCCATTACGGACTGAATTTATTCCTTACGTACTGAACTTATTCCTTACGGACTGAATTAATTCCTTACGGACTGAATTAATTCCTTACGGACTGAATTAGTTCCTCACGGACTGAATTAATTCTTTAGGATTGATTGAATTCCTTTCTTACTGAATGAATTCCTTACGGACTGAATGAATTCCTTACGGACTGAATGAATTCCTTACGGACTGATTTAATTTCATACGGACTGAATTAATACCTTACGGACTGAATTAAATCCTTACGGACCGAATTATTTCCTCACTGACTGAATTAATTCTTTAGGATTGATTGAATTCCTTTCTTACTGAATTAATTCCTTACGGACTGAATGAATTCCTTACGGACTGATTTAATTTAATTCGGACTGAATTAATTCCTTACGGACTTAATTAATTCCTTACGGACTGAATTATTACATTACGGACTGAATTAATTCCTTACGGACAGAATTAATTCCTTACGGACTGAATTAATTCCTTACGGACTGAATTATTTCCTTACGGACTGAATTAATTCTTTAGGATTGATTGAATTCCTTTCTTACTGAATTAATTCCTTACGGAGTGAATTAATTCCTTACGGTCTGAATTAATTCCTTACGGATTTAATTAATTCCTTACGGACTGAATTAATTCCTTACGGACTGAATTATTATATTACGGACTGAATTAATTCCTTACGGACTGAAATAATTCCTTTCGGACTGAATTAATTCCTTAAGGACTGAATTATTTCCTTACGGACTGAATTAATTCTTTAGGATTGATTGAATTCCGTTCTTACTGAATTAATTCCTTACGGACTGAATTAATTCCTTAATTAATTCCTTACAGACTGAATTAATTTCATACGGACTGAATTAATTCATTACGGACTTAATTAATCCATTACGGACTTAATTAATTCCTTACGTACTGAACTTATTCCTTACGGACTGAATTAATTCCTTACGGACTGAATAAATTCCTTACGGGCTGAATTAATACCTTACGGACTGAATTAAATCCTTACGGACCAAATTAATTTCTTACGGACTGAATTAATTCCTTACGGACTAAATTAATTCCTTACGGACTGAATTAGTTCCTTACGGACTGAATTAATACCTTACGGACTGAATTAGTTCCTCACGGACTGAATTAATTCTTTAGGATTGATTGAATTACTTTCTTACTGAATTAATTCCTTACGGACTGAATGAATTCCCTACGGACTGAATTAATTTCATACGGACTGAACTTATTCCTTACGGACTGAATTAATTCCTTACGGACTGAATTAATTCCTTACGGACTGAAATATTACATTACGGACAGGATTAATTCCTTACGGACTTAATTAATTCCTTACGGACTGAATTAATTCCTTACGGACTGAATTATTTCCTTACGGACTGAATTAATTCTTTAGGATTGATTGATTTCCTTTCTTACTGAATTAATTCCTTACGGACTGAATTAATTCTTTAGGATTGATTGAATTCCATTCTTACTTAATTAATTCCTTACGTGCTTAATTAATTCCTTACGGTCTGAATTAATTCCGTACGGATTTAATTAATTCCTCACGGACTGAATTAATTCTTTAGGATTGATTGAATTACTTTCTTACTGAATTAATTCCTTACGGACTGAATGAATTCCCTACGGACTGAATTAATTTCATACGGACTGAACTTATTCCTTACGGACTGAATTAATTCCTTACGGACTGAATTAATTCCTTACGGACTGAATTATTACATTACGGACTTAATTAATTCCTTACGGACTGAATTATTTCCTTACGGACTGAATTAATTCTTTAGGATTGATTGACTTCCTTTCTTACTGAATTAATTCCTTACGGACTGAATTAATTCTTTAGGATTGATTGAATTCCATTCTTACTTAATTAATTCCTTACGTTCTTAATTAATTCCTTACGGTCTGAATTAATTTCGTACGGATTTAATTAATTCCTTACGGACTGAATTAATTCCTTACGGACTGACTTAATTCCTTACGGACTGAATTAATTCCTTACGGACTGAATTATTTCCTTACGGACTGAATTAATTCCTTACGGACTGAATTAATACCTTACGGACTGAATTAATTCCTTACGGACTGAATTAATTCCTTACGGACTGAATTATTTCCTTACGGACTGAATTAATTCTTTAGGATTGATTGAATTCCTTTCTTATTGAATTAATTCCTTACGGACTGAATTAATTCCTTACGGACTTAATTAATTCCTTACAGAGTGAATTAATTCCTTACGGACTGAATTATTTCCTTACGGACTGAATTGATTCCTTACGGACTGAATTAATACCTTACGGACTGAATTAATTCCTTACGGACTGAATTAATTCCTTACGGACTGAATTATTTCCTTACGGACTGAATTAATTCTTTAGGATTGATTGAATTCCTTTCTTATTGAATTAATTCCTTACGGACTGAATTAATTCCTTAATTAATTCCTTACGGACTGAATTAATTTCATACGGACTGAATTAATTTATTACGTACTGAACTTATTCCTTACGGACTGAGTTAATTCCTTACGGACTGAATTAATACCTTACGGACTGAATTAAATCCTTACGGACAGAATTAATTCCTTACGGACTGAATTAATTCCTTATGGATTTAATTAATTCCTTACGGACTGAATTATTTCCTTACGGACTGAATTAATTCTTTAGGATTGATTGATTTCCATTCTTACTGAATTAATTCCTTACGGACTGAATTAATTCTTTAGGATTGATTGAATTCCATTCTTACTGAATTAATTCCTTACGGACTGAATTAATTCCTTACGGACTGAATTAATTTCATACGGACTGGATTAATTCATTACGGACTTAATTAATCCATTACGGACTGAATTTATTCCTTACGTACTGAACTTATTCCTTACGGACTGAATTAATTCCTTACGGACTGAATTAATTCCTTACGGACTGAATTAGTTCCTCACGGACTGAATTAATTCTTTAGGATTGATTGAATTCCTTTCTTACTGAATGAATTCCTTACGGACTGAATGAATTCCTTACGGACTGAATGAATTCCTTACGGACTGATTTAATTTCATACGGACTGAATTAATACCTTACGGACTGAATTAAATCCTTACGGACCGAATTATTTCCTCACTGACTGAATTAATTCTTTAGGATTGATTGAATTCCTTTCTTACTGAATTAATTCCTTACGGACTGAATGAATTCCTTACGGACTGATTTAATTTAATTCGGGCTGAATAAATTCCTTACGGGCTGAATTAATACCTTACGGACTGAATTAAATCCTTACGGACCAAATTAATTCCTTACGGACTGAATTAATTCCTTACGGACTAAATTAATTCCTTACGGACTGAATTAGTTCCATACGGACTGAATTAATACCTTACGGACTGAATTAGTTCCTCACGGACTGAATTAATTCTTTAGGATTGATTGAATTACTTTCTTACTGAATTAATTCCTTACGGACTGAATGAATTCCCTACGGACTGAATTAATTTCATACGGACTGAACTTATTCCTTACGGACTGAATTAATTCCTTACGGACTGAATTAATTCCTTACGGACTGAATTATTACATTACGGACAGGATTAATTCCTTACGGACTGAATTAATTCCTTACGGACTTAATTAATTCCTTACGGACTGAATTATTTCCTTACGGACTGAATTAATTCTTTAGGATTGATTGATTTCCTTTCTTACTGAATTAATTCCTTACGGACTGAATTAATTCTTTAGGATTGATTGAATTCCATTCTTACTTAATTAATTCCTTACGTGCTTAATTAATTCCTTACGGTCTGAATTAATTCCGTACGGATTTAATTAATTCCTTACGGACTGAATTAATTCCTTACGGACTGAATTAATTATTTACGGACTGAATTAATTCCTTACGGACTGAATTAATTCCTTTCGGACTGAATTAATTTCATACGGACTGAATTAATTCATTACGGACTTAATTAATCCATTACGGACTGAAGTTATTCCTTACGGACTGAATTAATTAATTACGGACTGAATTAATTCTTTAGGATTGATTGAATTCCTTTCTTACTGAATTAATTCCTTACGGACTGAATTAATTCCTTACGGTCTGAATTAATTCCTTACGGATTTAATTAATTCCTTACGGACTGAATTAATTCCTTACGGACTGAATTAATTATTTACGGACTGAATTAATTCCTTACGGACTGAATTAATTCCTTTCGGACTGAATTAATTCCTTAAGGACTGAATTATTTCCTTACGGACTGAATTAATTCTTTAGGATTGATTGAATTCCGTTCTTACTGAATTAATTCCTTACGGACTGAATTAATTCCTTAATTAATTCCTTACGGACTGAATTAATTTCATACGGACTGAATTAATTCATTACGGACTTAATTAAGCCATTACGGACTTAATTAATTCCTAACGTACTGAACTTATTCCTTACGGACTGAGTTAATTCCTTACGGACTGAATTAATTCCTTACGGGCTGAATTAATACCTTACGGACTGAATTAAATCCTTACGGACCAAATTAATTCCTTACGGACTGAATTAATTCCTTACGGACTAAATTAATTCCTTACGGACTGAATTAGTTCAATACGGACTGAATTAATACCTTACGGACTGAATTAGTTCCTCACGGACTGAATTAATTCTTAAGGATTGATTGAATTACTTTCTTACTGAATTAATTCCTTACGGACTGAATGAATTCCCTACGGACTGAATTAATTTCATACGGACTGAACTTATTCCTTACGGACTGAATTAATTCCTTACGGACTGAATTAATTCCTTACGGACTGAATTATTACATTACGGACAGGATTAATTCCTTACGGACTGAATTAATTCCTTACGGACTTAATTAATTCCTTACGGACTGAATTATTTCCTTACGGACTGAATTAATTCTTTAGGATTGATTGATTTCCTTTCTTACTGAATTAATTCCTTACGGACTGAATTAATTCTTTAGGATTGATTGAATTCCATTCTTACTTAATTAATTCCTTACGTGCTTAATTAATTCCTTACGGTCTGAATTAATTCCGTACGGATTTAATTAATTCCTTACGGACTGAATTAATTCCTTACGGACTGAATTAATTATTTACGGACTGAATTAATTCCTTACGGACTGAATTAATTCCTTTCGGACTGAATTAATTTCATACGGACTGAATTAATTCATTACGGACTTAATTAATCCATTACGGACTGAAGTTATTCCTTACGGACTGAATTAATTAATTACGGACTGAATTAATTCTTTAGGATTGATTGAATTCCTTTCTTACTGAATTAATTCCTTACGGACTGAATTAATTCCTTACGGTCTGAATTAATTCCTTACGGATTTAATTAATTCCTTACGGACTGAATTAATTCCTTACGGACTGAATTAATTATTTACGGACTGAATTAATTCCTTACGGACTGAATTAATTCCTTTCGGACTGAATTAATTCCTTAAGGACTGAATTATTTCCTTACGGACTGAATTAATTCTTTAGGATTGATTGAATTCCGTTCTTACTGAATTAATTCCTTACGGACTGAATTAATTCCTTAATTAATTCCTTACGGACTGAATTAATTTCATACGGACTGAATTAATTCATTACGGACTTAATTAAGCCATTACGGACTTAATTAATTCCTAACGTACTGAACTTATTCCTTACGGACTGAGTTAATTCCTTACGGACTGAATTAATTCCTTACGGGCTGAATTAATACCTTACGGACTGAATTAAATCCTTACGGACCAAATTAATTCCTTACGGACTGAATTAATTCCTTACGGACTAAATTAATTCCTTACGGACTGAATTAGTTCAATACGGACTGAATTAATACCTTACGGACTGAATTAGTTCCTCACGGACTGAATTAATTCTTAAGGATTGATTGAATTACTTTCTTACTGAATTAATTCCTTACGGACTGAATGAATTCCCTACGGACTGAATTAATTTCATACGGACTGAACTTATTCCTTACGGACTGAATTAATTCCTTACGGACTGAATTAATTCCTTACGGACTGAATTAGTTCCTCACGGACTGAATTAATTCTTTAGGATTGATTGAATTCCTTTCTTACTGAATGAATTCCTTACGGACTGAATGAATTCCTTACGGACTGAATGAATTCCTTACGGACTGATTTAATTTCATACGGACTGAATTAATACCTTACGGACTGAATTAAATCCTTACGGACCGAATTATTTCCTCACTGACTGAATTAATTCTTTAGGATTGATTGAATTCCTTTCTTACTGAATTAATTCCTTACGGACTGAATGAATTCCTTACGGACTGATTTAATTTAATTCGGACTGAATAAATTCCTTACGGGCTGAATTAATACCTTACGGACTGAATTAAATCCTTACGGACCAAATTAATTCCTTACGGACTGAATTAATTCCTTACGGACTAAATTAATTCCTTACGGACTGAATTAGTTCCATACGGACTGAATTAATACCTTACGGACTGAATTAGTTCCTCACGGACTGAATTAATTCTTTAGGATTGATTGAATTACTTTCTTACTGAATTAATTCCTTACGGACTGAATGAATTCCCTACGGACTGAATTAATTTCATACGGACTGAACTTATTCCTTACGGACTGAATTAATTCCTTACGGACTGAATTAATTCCTTACGGACTGAATTATTACATTACGGACAGGATTAATTCCTTACGGACTGAATTAATTCCTTACGGACTTAATTAATTCCTTACGGACTGAATTATTTCCTTACGGACTGAATTAATTCTTTAGGATTGATTGATTTCCTTTCTTACTGAATTAATTCCTTACGGACTGAATTAATTCTTTAGGATTGATTGAATTCCATTCTTACTTAATTAATTCCTTACGTGCTTAATTAATTCCTTACGGTCTGAATTAATTCCGTACGGATTTAATTAATTCCTTACGGACTGAATTAATTCCTTACGGACTGAATTAATTATTTACGGACTGAATTAATTCCTTACGGACTGAATTAATTCCTTTCGGACTGAATTAATTTCATACGGACTGAATTAATTCATTACGGACTTAATTAATCCATTACGGACTGAAGTTATTCCTTACGGACTGAATTAATTAATTACGGACTGAATTAATTCTTTAGGATTGATTGAATTCCTTTCTTACTGAATTAATTCCTTACGGACTGAATTAATTCCTTACGGTCTGAATTAATTCCTTACGGATTTAATTAATTCCTTACGGACTGAATTAATTCCTTACGGACTGAATTAATTATTTACGGACTGAATTAATTCCTTACGGACTGAATTAATTCCTTTCGGACTGAATTAATTCCTTAAGGACTGAATTATTTCCTTACGGACTGAATTAATTCTTTAGGATTGATTGAATTCCGTTCTTACTGAATTAATTCCTTACGGACTGAATTAATTCCTTAATTAATTCCTTACGGACTGAATTAATTTCATACGGACTGAATTAATTCATTACGGACTTAATTAAGCCATTACGGACTTAATTAATTCCTAACGTACTGAACTTATTCCTTACGGACTGAGTTAATTCCTTACGGACTGAATTAATTCCTTACGGGCTGAATTAATACCTTACGGACTGAATTAAATCCTTACGGACCAAATTAATTCCTTACGGACTGAATTAATTCCTTACGGACTAAATTAATTCCTTACGGACTGAATTAGTTCAATACGGACTGAATTAATACCTTACGGACTGAATTAGTTCCTCACGGACTGAATTAATTCTTAAGGATTGATTGAATTACTTTCTTACTGAATTAATTCCTTACGGACTGAATGAATTCCCTACGGACTGAATTAATTTCATACGGACTGAACTTATTCCTTACGGACTGAATTAATTCCTTACGGACTGAATTAATTCCTTACGGACTGAATTATTACATTACGGACAGGATTAATTCCTTACGGACTGAATTAATTCCTTACGGACTTAATTAATTCCTTACGGACTGAATTATTTCCTTACGGACTGAATTAATTCTTTAGGATTGATTGATTTCCTTTCTTACTGAATTAATTCCTTACGGACTGAATTAATTCTTTAGGATTGATTGAATTCCATTCTTACTTAATTAATTCCTTACGTGCTTAATTAATTCCTTACGGTCTGAATTAATTCCGTACGGATTTAATTAATTCCTTACGGACTGAATTAATTCCTTACGGACTGACTTAATTCCTTACGGACTGAATTAATTCCTTACGGACTGAATTATTTCCTTACGGACTGAATTAATTCCTTACGTACCGAATTAATACCTTACGGACTGAATTAATTCCTTACGGACTGAATTAATTCCTTACGGACTGAATTATTTCCTTACGGACTGAATTAATTCCTTAATTAATTCCTTACGTACTGAACTTATTCCTTACGGAATGAATTAATTCCTTACGGACTGAATTAATACCTTACGGAATGAATTAAATCCTTACGGACAGAATTAATTCCTTACGGACTGAATTATTTCCTTACGGACTTAATTAATTCCTTACGGACTGAATTATTTCCTTACGGACTGAATTAATTCTTTAGGATTGATTGATTTCCATTCTTTCTGAATTAATTCCTTACGGACTGAATTAATTCTTTAGGATTGATTGAATTCCATTCTTACTGAATTAATTCCTTACGGACTGAATTAATTTCTTACGGACTGAATTAATTTCATACGGACTGAATTAATTCATTACGGACTTAATTAATCCATTACGGACTGAATTTATTCCTTACGGACTGAATTAATTAATTACGGACTGAATTAATTCTTTAGGATTGATTGAATTCCTTTCTTACTGAATTAATTCCTTACGGACTGAATTAATTCCTTACGGTCTGAATTAATTCCTTACGGATTTAATTAATTCCTTACGGACTGAATTAATTCCTTACGGACTGAATTAATTATTTACAGACTGAATTAATTATTTACGGACTGAATTAATTCCTTTCGGACTGAATTAATTCCTTAAGGACTGAATTATTTCCTTACGGACTGAATTAATTCTTTAGGATTGATTGAATTCCGTTCTTACTGAATTAATTCCTTACGGACTGAATTAATTCCTTAATTAATTCCTTAATTAATTCCTTACGGACTGAATTAATTTCATACGGACTGAATTAATTCATTACGGACTTAATTAAGCCATTACGGACTTAATTAATTCCTTACGTACTGAACTTATTCCTTACGGACTGAGTTAATTCCTTACGGACTGAATTAATTCCTTACGGGCTGAATTAATACCTTACGGACTGAATTAAATCCTTACGGACCAAATTAATTCCTTACGGACTGAATTAATTCCTTACGGACTAAATTAATTCCTTACGGACTGAATTAGTTCCATACGGACTGAATTAATACCTTACGGACTGAATTAGTTCCTCACGGACTGAATTAATTCTTTAGGATTGATTGAATTACTTTCTTACTGAATTAATTCCTTACGGACTGAATGAATTCCCTACGGACTGAATTAATTTCATACGGACTGAACTTATTCCTTACGGACTGAATTAATTCCTTACGGACTGAATTAATTCCTTACGGACTGAATTATTACATTACGGACAGGATTAATTCCATACGGACTGAATTAATTCCTTACGGACTTAATTAATTCCTTACGGACTGAATTATTTCCTTACGGACTGAATTAATTCTTTAGGATTGATTGATTTCCTTTCTTACTGAATTAATTCCTTACGGACTGAATTAATTCTTTAGGATTGATTGAATTCCATTCTTACTTAATTAATTCCTTACGGACTGAATTAATTCCTTACGGACTGAATTAATTTCATACGGACTGAATTAATTCATTACGGACTTAATTAATCCATTACGGACTGAATTTATTCCTAACGTACTGAACTTATTCCTTACGGACTGAATTAATTCCTTACGGACTGAATTAATTCCTTACGGACTGAATTAATACCTTACGGACTGAATTAAATCCTTACGGACTGAATTAATTCCTTACGGACTTAATTAATTCCTTACGGACTTAATTAAATCCTTACGGACTTAATTAATTCCTTACGGACTAAATTAATTCCTTACGGACTGAATTAATTCATTACGGACTGAAATAATTACTTACGGACTGAATTAATTCCTTACGGACCTAATTAATTCCTTACGGACGGACTTAATTCTTTACGGACTTAATTAATTCCTTACGTGCTTAATTAATTCCTTACGGTCTGAATTAAGTCCGTACGGATTTAATTAATTCCTTACGGACTGAATTAATTCCTTACGGACTGAATTAATTCCTTACGGACTGAATTAATTCCTTACGGACTGAATTAATTCCTTACGGACTGAATTAATTCCTTACGGACTGAATTAATTCCTTAATTAATTCCTAACGTACTGAACTTATTCCTTACGGACTGAATTAATTCCTTACGGACTGAATTAATACCTTACGGACTGAATTAAATCCTTACGGACAGAATTAATTCCTTACGGACTGAATTAATTCCTTACGGACTTAATTAATTCCTTACGGACTGAATTATTTCCTTAAGGACTGAATTAATTCTTTAGGATTGATTGATTTCCATTCTTACTGAATTAATTCCTTACGGACTGAATTAATTCTTTAGGATTGATTGACTTCCATTCTTACTGAATTAATTCCTTACGGACTGAATTAATTTCTTACGGACTGAATTAATTTCATACGGACTGAATTAATTTATTACGGACTTAATTAATCCATTACGGACTGAATTTATTCCTTACGGACTGAATTAATTAATTATGGACTGAATTAATTCTTTAGGATTGATTGAATTCCTTTCTTACTGAATTAATTCCTTACGGACTGAATTAATTCATTACGGACTTAATTAAGCCATTACGGACTTAATTAATTCCTTACGTACTGAACTTATTCCTTACGGACTTAATTAATTCCTTACGGACTGAATTATTTCCTTACGGACTGAATTAATTCTTTAGGATTGATTGATTTCCATTCTTTCTGAATTAATTCCTTACGGACTGAATTAATTCTTTAGGATTGATTGAATTCCATTCTTACTGAATTAATTCCTTACGGACTGAATTAATTTCTTACGGACTGAATTAATTTCATACGGACTGAATTAATTCATTACGGACTTAATTAATCCATTACGGACTGAATTTATTCCTTACGGACTGAATTAATTAATTACGGACTGAATTAATTCTTTAGGATTGATTGAATTCCTTTCTTACTGAATTAATTCCTTACGGACTGAATTAATTCCTTACGGTCTGAATTAATTCCTTACGGATTTAATTAATTCCTTACGGACTGAATTAATTCCTTACGGACTGAATTAATTATTTACGGACTGAATTAATTCCTTACGGACTGAATTAATTCCTTTCGGACTGAATTAATTCCTTAAGGACTGAATTATTTCCTTACGGACTGAATTAATTCTTTAGGATTGATTGAATTCCGTTCTTACTGAATTAATTCCTTACGGACTGAATTAATTCCTTAATTAATTCCTTAATTAATTCCTTACGGACTGAATTAATTTCATACGGACTGAATTAATTCATTACGGACTTAATTAAGCCATTACGGACTTAATTAATTCCTTACGTACTGAACTTATTCCTTACGGACTGAGTTAATTCCTTACGGACTGAATTAATTCCTTACGGGCTGAATTAATACCTTACGGACTGAATTAAATCCTTACGGACCAAATTAATTCCTTACGGACTGAATTAATTCCTTACGGACTAAATTAATTCCTTACGGACTGAATTAGTTCCATACGGACTGAATTAATACCTTACGGACTGAATTAGTTCCTCACGGACTGAATTAATTCTTTAGGATTGATTGAATTACTTTCTTACTGAATTAATTCCTTACGGACTAAATGAATTCCCTACGGACTGAATTAATTTCATACGGACTGAACTTATTCCTTACGGAATGAATTAATTCCTTACGGACTGAATTAATTCCTTACGGACTGAATTATTACATTACGGACAGGATTAATTCCATACGGACTGAATTAATTCCTTACGGACTTAATTAATTCCTTACGGACTGAATTATTTCCTTACGGACTGAATTAATTCTTTAGGATTGATTGATTTCCTTTCTTACTGAATTAATTCCTTACGGACTGAATTAATTCTTTAGGATTGATTGAATTCCATTCTTACTTAATTAATTCCTTACGGACTGAATTAATTCCTTACGGACTGAATTAATTTCATACGGACTGAATTAATTCATTACGGACTTAATTAATCCATTACGGACTGAATTTATTCCTAACGTACTGAACTTATTCCTTACGGACTGAATTAATTCCTTACGGACTGAATTAATTCCTTACGGACTGAATTAATACCTTACGGACTGAATTAAATCCTTACGGACTGAATTAATTCCTTACGGACTTAATTAATTCCTTACGGACTTAATTAAATCCTTACGGACTTAATTAATTCCTTACGGACTAAATTAATTCCTTACGGACTGAATTAATTCATTACGGACTGAAATAATTACTTACGGACTGAATTAATTCCTTACGGACCTAATTAATTCCTTACGGACGGACTTAATTCTTTACGGACTTAATTAATTCCTTACGTGCTTAATTAATTCCTTACGGTCTGAATTAAGTCCGTACGGATTTAATTAATTCCTTACGGACTGAATTAATTCCTTACGGACTGAATTAATTCCTTACGGACTGAATTAATTCCTTACGGACTGAATTAATTCCTTACGGACTGAATTAATTCCTTAATTAATTCCTTACGTACTGAACTTATTCCTTACGGACTGAATTAATTCCTTACGGACTGAATTAATACCTTACGGACTGAATTAAATCCTTACGGACAGAATTAATTCCTTACGGACTGAATTAATTCCTTACGGACTTAATTAATTCCTTACGGACTGAATTATTTCCTTAAGGACTGAATTAATTCTTTAGGATTGATTGATTTCCATTCTTACTGAATTAATTCCTTACGGACTGAATTAATTCTTTAAGATTGATTGACTTCCATTCTTACTGAATTAATTCCTTACGGACTGAATTAATTTCTTACGGACTGAATTAATTTCATACGGACTGAATTAATTTATTACGGACTTAATTAATCCATTACGGACTGAATTTATTCCTTACGTACTGAACTTATTCCTTACGGACTGAATTAATTAATTATGGACTGAATTAATTCTTTAGGATTGATTGAATTCCTTTCTTACTGAATTAATTCCTTACGGACTGAATTAATTCCTTACGGTCTGAATTAATTCCTTACGGATTTAATTAATTCCTTACGGACTGAATTAATTCCTTACGGACTGAATTAATTCCTTACGGACTGAATTAATTCCTTACGGACTGAATTAATTCCTTTCGGACTGAATTAATTCCTTAAGGACTGAATTATTTCCTTACGGACTGAATTAATTCTTTAGAATTGATTGAATTCCGTTCTTACTGAATTAATTCCTTACGGACTGAATTAATTCCTTAATTAATTCCTTACGGACTGAATTAATTTCATACGGACTGAATTAATTCATTACGGACTTAATTAAGCCATTACGGACTTAATTAATTCCTTACGGACTTAATTAAATCCTTACGGACTTAATTAATTCCTTACGGACTAAATTAATTCCTTACGGACTGAATTAATTCATTACGGACTGAAATAATTACTTACGGACTGAATTAATTCCTTACGGACCTAATTAATTCCTTACGGACGGACTTAATTCTTTACGGACTTAATTAATTCCTTACGTGCTTAATTAATTCCTTACGGTCTGAATTAAGTCCGTACGGATTTAATTAATTCCTTACGGACTGAATTAATTCCTTACGGACTGAATTAATTCCTTACGGACTGAATTAATTCCTTACGGACTGAATTAATTCCTTAATTAATTCCTTACGTACTGAACTTATTCCTTACGGACTGAATTAATTCCTTACGGACTGAATTAATACCTTACGGACTGAATTAAATCCTTACGGACAGAATTAATTCCTTACGGACTGAACTTATTCCTTACGGACTTAATTAATTCCTTACGGACTGAATTATTTCCTTACGGACTGAATTAATTCTTTAGGATTGATTGATTTCCATTCTTTCTGAATTAATTCCTTACGGACTGAATTAATTCTTTAGGATTGATTGAATTCCATTCTTACTGAATTAATTCCTTACGGACTGAATTAATTTCTTACGGACTGAATTAATTTCATACGGACTGAATTAATTCATTACGGACTTAATTAATCCATTACGGACTGAATTTATTCCTTACGGACTGAATTAATTAATTACGGACTGAATTAATTCTTTAGGATTGATTGAATTCCTTTCTTACTGAATTAATTCCTTACGGACTGAATTAATTCCTTACGGTCTGAATTAATTCCTTACGGATTTAATTAATTCCTTACGGACTGAATTAATTCCTTACGGACTGAATTAATTTTTTTCGGACTGAATTAATTCCTTACGGACTGAATTAATTCCTTTCGGACTGAATTAATTCCTTAAGGACTGAATTATTTCCTTACGGACTGAATTAATTCTTTAGGATTGATTGAATTCCGTTCTTACTGAATTAATTCCTTACGGACTGAATTAATTCCTTAATTAATTCCTTAATTAATTCCTTACGGACTGAATTAATTTCATACGGACTGAATTAATTCCTTACGGACTGAATTAATTCCTTACGGACTGAATTAATTCCTTACGGACTGAATTAATTCCTTACGGACTGAATTAATTCCTTAATTAATTCCTTACGTACTGAACTTATTCCTTACGGACTGAATTAATTCCTTACGGACTGAATTAATACCTTACGGACTGAATTAAATCCTTACGGACAGAATTAATTCCTTACGGACTGAATTAATTCCTTACGGACTTAATTAATTCCTTACGGACTGAATTATTTCCTTAAGGACTGAATTAATTCTTTAGGATTGATTGATTTCCATTCTTACTGAATTAATTCCTTACGGACGGAATTAATTCTTTAGGATTGATTGACTTCCATTCTTACTGAATTAATTCCTTACGGACTGAATTAATTTCTTACGGACTGAATTAATTTCATACGGACTGAATTAATTTATTACGGACTTAATTAATCCATTACGGACTGAATTTATTCCTTACGTACTGAACTTATTCCTTACGGACTGAATTAATTAATTATGGACTGAATTAATTCTTTAGGATTGATTGAATTCCTTTCTTACTGAATTAATTCCTTACGGACTGAATTAATTCCTTACGGTCTGAATTAATTCCTTACGGATTTAATTAATTCCTTACGGACTGAATTAATTCCTTACGGACTGAATTAATTCCTTACGGACTGAATTAATTCCTTACGGACTGAATTAATTCCTTTCGGACTGAATTAATTCCTTAAGGACTGAATTATTTCCTTACGGACTGAATTAATTCTTTAGAATTGATTGAATTCCGTTCTTACTGAATTAATTCCTTACGGACTGAATTAATTCCTTAATTAATTCCTTACGGACTGAATTAATTTCATACGGACTGAATTAATTCATTACGGACTTAATTAAGCCATTACGGACTTAATTAATTCCTTACGTACTGAACTTATTCCTTACGGACTTAATTAATTCCTTACGGACTGAATTATTTCCTTACGGACTGAATTAATTCTTTAGGATTGATTGATTTCCATTCTTTCTGAATTAATTCCTTACGGACTGAATTAATTCTTTAGGATTGATTGAATTCCATTCTTACTGAATTAATTCCTTACGGACTGAATTAATTTCTTACGGACTGAATTAATTTCATACGGACTGAATTAATTCATTACGGACTTAATTAATCCATTACGGACTGAATTTATTCCTTACGGACTGAATTAATTAATTACGGACTGAATTAATTCTTTAGGATTGATTGAATTCCTTTCTTACTGAATTAA